>JANAVB010001998.1:10604216-10749144 GCA_029216955.1 Iris pallida | reverse complement strand
CTGCCTACCTTCACCTGGTGGTACCCGGATCTCAAGTCTATCCTGGAAAACACCTTCGCCACGCTCTCAACTGGTCGAACAAATCCTATCCTAGCAGAGGATTTGTGTTCTTGATGGTGAGGCATTCAAGGTCCGGTAGTTAATACACAACCGGACTGTACCATCCTTCTTAGGCACAAAGAGCACTGGCGCTCCCCATGGAGAAGAACTGGATCGAATGAAACCCTTTTTCAACAGGTCATCAATCTGCTCTTTCATCTCTATGGCCTCCTTGGGATTCACTCTATAGCAAGCCCGGATACTGTGTGAACCCGGCACTAAATCTATAGTGAATTCCATCTCTGTCAGGCGAAAGTCCTGGAAGATCCTGGGAATACATCCATAAACTCCCTAATGATAGGGTGTGCGGTGCTACGTCCCCGACTGTCGCACAATAGTTCGGCTCTAGGCTGATCTCCGGCCCTGTCCTCCTGATCTGAATGGTGCTGTGCCTGGACTGACAAAATACTCCCTCATGGCAATCTAATAGCATGGGCATAGCTAAGCCAGTCCATCCCCAATATGATATCATAACCGGGGAGTGCATCACAAAGAATCACCCTCAACTCTCTCCCGGCTATCATAATAAAGCATCTATAGCTAGCTCTAATAGGCACTGATCCTCCTCCCGTTATTACTCTACTAATCTCCGCAGTAGGTGTAGATACTAAGTGATGTCATGCATAAACTCTAATGAGGAAGCTATGAGATGCACCAGAATCAAACAAGCATAGAGCTAGAAAAGTATGTAAATAAACATGACCTGTGATGACGTCAGCTAAGTAATCGGGCTCTGAAACCTGCTCCGGCTTCGGCTCAAGGGCTAGGCTATAAACCTTCCCCTGAGGTCCCTTCTACTGCTGCAGATGCTGTCCAAACCTCTGCTGCTGAATCAAAAGCGGTCCTCTAGGTCCCTTGGCTACTGGGCATTCCCTATCATGTGGGTGGCAGCCCACAAACTAAGCACTGCTTCAACCTCTTCCTGCAGATGGAGTAATCGTGCCTGTTCTTTCCCGCAGAAAGAACATATAGCTCCCTTCTTCTGCTGCTGCTGTCGGGGTCCTGGGGCTCTAACTGGCGGGGTCTGATGATGTGGTGTAGGGGGACGTAAGTCTGCTGGGGTGCGTCGGTGCTCTCTGCTGGAAAGCCTGACGCTTGGACGGTCCCTCATGATGTACGGAAGTCGGCCTCTTGCAGACAGAAGACGCTCCTCTATGCTCCGGGCCAACTCTAGGCTCTGGTAGTAGTCAGTCGTAGCGTTCGCACACTATAAGAATGCCAATGTCTGGAACTAGACCATGGCAAAACCTACGGGTCATCTCCTCTGGATCTGCAACCAGACTAGGAGCGAAACGGCTCAGGCGACTAAACTCTGCCGCATACTCATCAACAGAACGGTTCCCCTGCTGGATATTCTGGAATCGAGCCCCCATGGCTACTCTAGCAGTGGTCGAGAAGAATTTCTTCTTGAACTGGGTCTTAAACTGATCCCAAGTGGCTCTCCCTCTCGCAAACAACGGCTCATTCCGGAACCAGACTCCTGCTAAGTCTATCAGCAGAAATCCCGCTGCCTCGACCTGGAGGTCATCCGGCATCCTAACTCCCAGAAGCTTCCTCTCTACCGAATCTAGCCAGTCATCTGCTACTACTATGCCCTCAGTCCCTGAGAACTCCTTGGGATTCAGACCCATGAAGTCCTTGATCGTCCCCGCTCTCTGCCGTGGCTCTACATGTGGTGGGACCACGGGACGTCCCTCAGAATGCTCCATGCTCTGGCGAAGTAGGGTAGTCTGCTCCTGATGGGTTGTTAGGAACCCCTGAATCAGAGTGAGCAGCTGGTTCCCGTCGAGTGTGACGGAAGCCTGGGTGGGTATAGTGATAGGGGGTGGTAGAAGTATCGATCGTGTCCTGCTGGGCCTGTGATGTGGAAGGTGGTTATGGTATCTGGGTTTTGTGGATTTGTGGAGTGGGGGAATGTGGTAGGTGGAGGTGTATCAGTCGACTGGTCAGCTGACTGGATAAGGAGGGCCCCATTCTCGGGGGTAACATACTGGGATGAACGAGTAAGCACCATCTAAATTACAAAATAAAAGGACTTATAAGGACTTATTTAAAGTAAGTAATCATATGCAAGGAAATCTAATTATAATAACAAACATGTGATGTATTTCCTATGTTGTAATCCTAGCATTCCTCTAGGTGTTCTAAGCGTCATTCCTAATGTTGTCTAATCACCTTAAGTTCCTAATTGCAGGCATGCTTGGTATAATAACGTAACCAAACAGTTTAGTCAGGACCTGCATGGGCCACCACTAAAAACATATCACGATCCGCTACCCAAATTGTTGGGCCAGGCCGAGTCATGCCCAGCCTACGTTGAGATAAAATGTAGTAAGCTGTTCTAAAGACAACAGGATAAGACTAAATGTGCTAACAGTTCTATAAGTGAAATAAAGTCATAAATGCTCCAAACACAAAAGTCGTCTCATATAGAAATAAGTCCAAAGTACAAGTGATCTGAAATGTAAAACTGGATACATGTCCAGTTATAAAATATGTAGCCTAATACATGACTACACTAAATATCCCAAACAGCTAAGCAAACTAGACGAGTCTCCCCGCAGGAACATCCTCGTATGGCAAAGCCGGGTCCTCGGCAGTATCTCCATAATATGTATCGCAGAGTAACTCCTCCTCAGTAAGGACACCTACAACGTTATCCTGTCAGGACGGGAGCAAGTACTGAATCTAACAAACTAGCATATGAAACATAAAAATAAACATGAGAGAAATAACTGGAAAGTATGGCATCACATAGTCTATCATGTCAAGGACACATATGTCATAGAGACAGATGTATATGTAATGTTTAAAACTATAGCAGGTACGTGATCGGTCAATAGGTGTAAAATGTACTGTGGTACAAGTATATAAAATGTACTTCCGTACAAGTAAAACAAGCGATAGATGCACATACGTACAAATACAGCTGGTGCACCTACGACAAGGTACACATAAAATATCAACCTTGCTCGGTACGTACGTACGAGTAAGGGTGCATGATCACGTACGCTACTAACAGTTTCTCCATACCCATATTCTAATCATGTGAGAGATACATAAAAACTGTTCTAAGCATGGTAGTAACTGGAAGTACAACATATAGAGATCTAACTTGCTACCCCAAGGATCAGCATTTAACATGGTGGGGTTTGCAGTTCATTTATGTGACAATATGTAAAGTTCGTAGAAAGTACTTGTCTCTAGCAAAGCAAAGCAAAACAAGCTACGATAAAAGTGCTATGGATGTCCGGTAACTCGTCACTGTAGAAATAAATACATAAACTTAGCTTTTATACTAAGCTAAAATACTAGGACACTAATTGGTGCGACATGACTTGTGACTGGGCACCTAGCCAAAATAATGACTTTGGCATAGGAGACCAATGTGGGGTGACACACTACTTTAACTAACTTTCTAGGGTCTTTACACTAGTGAGGGGTGGGGTTCAACACGGCTAAAACTCAAAATAACACAAAAAGCTACAAGTCGTAATTAATCAATAAATAAATTAAATGATCATTGTGTTCTAACAATTTTTGAGATAGACAAAAAGCTTAGTTTTACTTAAAGTAAAGTACCAAAGTGATCCTTGTTAATCATAGAAATTTATTATAATTTTTTTGGAATTTATTAACCAGTACAAGTATTTTATAAAAATCAGTTTTCCTAAGTATATAAAAAATGAGTTTTGGTTTCATATACCAAACTAGTGGCAAAACTGTAAATTAAATAATATAAAAATTATACTAAATTAGCTAAATTAACATAGTATCTAAATACTATTTTTTCAAAATTTTAGCAGTACTTTAAGTATTTTTAGAAAATCAAAAACAGCATTGCACACAATTAAAATTAATTAATTAATTATCTGCGTATTTTGTCCATGTATATAATTTGAACCAAAGTTCAAATACAGGATCCAAGGCCATGAATCAAGTCCAATATGACTTGTACAGGTCTTGAATGTGTGAAAACACATTTGGGCCCAAAAACCCATGCTAGGCTTGGACAACAAATGGTTGCAATAATTTAAATACACTAAAATACAATTTGGTAAAATATGCAAATTAAATATTAATATTTTAATAAGGCAAAATTATGCATAGTGAAAATATACATACATATGTTTAAAAGTACATATATATATGTAAGGAAAATACTTAATTTATAAAGTATATATATATATATATAAATATATATATATATATATATATATATATATATATATATATATATATATATATATATATATATATATATATATATATATATATATAAGGAAACATTTAATTATAAAGTGTATATATAATAATGTATATATACACATGAAAATAGATATATACATATACAGACATATATATTATAATAAAGTACTAATATAACATATATATATATACATATATAAAAATACAGTACATATATATACAGTATAATAATACATATATATATATATATATATATATATATATATATATATATATATATATATATATATATATATATATATATATATATATATATATATATATATATATATATATATATATATATATATATATTTTATATATATACAAATATATGTATATACATATATATATATATATATATATATATATATATATATATATATATATATATATATATATATACAAATATATGTATATACATATATATATATATATATATATATATATATATATATATATATATATATATATATATATATATAACCAGAAAAAGAAAAGAAAAGAAAAAGAAAAAGAAAAGAAGAAGAAACAGCATTAAGGGGGCTCGAACCCTGCCCACAGAAAGGGGGGTTTTAATACTGCTGCGCTGGCCAATGGGCCAATTGGCCCGCTGTGTTAGGATTAGACTTAGGTTGATTTTATTTAGGTTTAAACGAGTTAACATACAAAAAAAAAATAATAAAATCAATCCTGTGTCCGGACAGTTTGGGACACAGGAATCCACGTGTCCGTGCTATGCACGACACGTACGAGCTCAGTCTCGCGTGTCCGAGCACAGCGTTAGGTTTGTCGTGTCCTGACGAGTCTCGTGCGTGAAAATAAGACACGCACGACACGATTCGAGTTCTGTTACTCACGTGTCCGGCGGTTGGGGGGGTTCAAGTGTCTTGGACGGCGGAGGAGAAGTCGGCGAGGCGGCGCTCGGGTGGCGCTGGGGTCGTCTCGTCGAGGCGCGTCTGATGACGGCGGTTGGGGGCGGTGGATGTCGACGGTGGGCCTCGACGGGGACTCGTCGGAGTTAGGGTTAGGTCTAGGGTTTTTGACGGAGACGAGAGGCTACGGTGGTTGTGGTGGGGTGTAGAGCTAGGGTTTGGGTCTGGGGAAGAAGGGGGGTTTATTTATAGGGGTTTAGGGCGGTGGATTGGCCAGAGTCGGCCGGGAAACGCGGGTCGTCGTCGGTATGGCAGTCGTCGGGGGTGGGTGAGCCAGAGGAGAGAGAGTGAGTTCGTGGGGGGGGGAGGGGTTTGGGTAGTTAGCAAATTGGCCCCCATAGTTTAGGAAATTACAGGAAGGCCTTAACCGAGTCTAAATACAATTAAGAATTTGTATTTCATAATTAATAACAAATAATTAATTACAAACTGACTACAAAACAGTTTAGAAAATTACAAACAAATATTAAAATAATTTAGAAAATTACAAATTAATATTTTTGTATTTTAAAACTTATTTAAAAACCATTTAAAAATTCTAAAAAAATTTCTAAAAATCTTAATAAATATTTTAAGGCTAAAAATGACATCAATAATTAATTAACACTAATTTAATAATTTTTGAAAAACAGGGGCTTATACCATGTTTATATATCACCTGCCTTTCATTTTTTTTCCATACACTATCATAGTTGTTCGCGTCAGTGCCTTATTAGGTACCTTGTCTAGTTCTTCCCACACGATCGTTAGCATGCACCGTGTTGCTATAAATCCTTCACATGACTTGTTCTCCATTCTAGATCGTTAGCTCATACCGTGCTGCGATAGAGACTTTATATAATACTTACTCCCTAGATCATGTCCGATGTTATTAGTACCTGGCTATTGACCACTCTCGATCGTTAGCACGCACCGTGCTGTGGTAGGGACTTTATATAGATAGTTAGCACATCCCGTGTTGCCGTCTATAGGACCGTTAGCTCGCATCGCGCTGCAGTTTTACTCGACTTTTCTTGTAGCCACGACTAGTAGCATTCTTATACTCCCGTGTCATCACTTGTGCGTTTAATCTGTCTTTATTTCATTATTCTTCTACTGTATGTTATAAACTGTCATAATAGGTATATTTTATGTATCGTGCTAGTCTCCTGAGGACCTGGTGATCTCTCCAAGTATTAGATGAAGTTATTAAGATTTAATACATTAATGGATGATGGTTGCTCTGCTAAGAATTCGGGTATATAGTTGTTGTTACAATCATTCTCTTCCTTATTTTTATTTTGTCCTATATTTAATTCTTGCTATTATTATAGCCTAGTCTTTTTCAAGCTTCATTTTCTTCTAGCTTATTCACGATAAATGTATTATTGGAGATCCACTCTAATATATTAAGCTATTCTAGTTTACGGTCTGATCAACCTTAGTGCACTTGATTCGTCATTTTTATCATTATCAAGTGGATATATATATATATATATATATATATATATATATATATATATATATATATATATATATATATATATATATATATATATTTTATATATATATATATATAAGCGGATCAAAAGCCCCCTTAGAAAACCCCCTAAAAGCCCCCTTCACTCTAATCCGTAATTTAATGTTAATATTAATGTTAATATTAACATTAAATACTAAAATTAACATTAAACTTAACATTAAAATTAATATTAACATTAACATTAATATTAACATTAACATTAACATTAATATAAAAAAATAAAAAAATTAATATTAACATTAACATTAATATTAACATTAATATTAACATTAACATTAATATTAACATTAATATTACGAATTAGAGTGAGGGGGGTTTTTAGGGGGTTTTCTAAGGGGAGCTTTTGATCCGCTCCCATATATATATATATATATATATATATATATATATATATATATATATATAAGATGATTTGATAGATTGATTTAGAAAACTAATACAGCTTATACGTACTCGAGCTGGACTGGAGTCCTCTCGATACGTAGCTGTCATGTACACGATCTCCTAGTCCTACGTATTTTGGGACTGGGGCGTTACACATAGAGATTGAATCGATAAATGAATGTTGCAACGATAATGTGAAACATGCTATTAAATGCTCAAATGATAATAGAACTCTGAGAATGTAAAGTTTTGTATCATTTCGTAAACCATGTTTGAGTAACTTTTGGTCTAGCATAGTCATGGACAACTTGTGCACAAGGGCAATATTTCTTCGGACAATATTACGAGACTACGCGACCGATTCGGCCTAGGAGGAAACACGATGACTATGATGAATTTATGCAATAGGTAATTAGGGACTTTCAGCGAGGCTCCCTATACGCGCTGAAAGGATTGCCGTCTAAACGAAGCTATATGTCCAAGATGGCTTATCATGCCAGTGACCTCCATATATACACACTGTTCAGCTAATGATATCTGGTTGACATGGAAGAACATGGTAAGTTTTATACTACAGTGGCAGACTATGTCATGGGTTAGTTGCAACATAGTTTATTTTGTTATGCTTATCAAATGTTAGCATAAAATTGACTACAATGGCTAGAAAGATCACTAAATGGATTGTATGCATCACATAACTTCTATAACGAATGGTTAGGTATATGTGTGTTAAGCGCACGATCAAAGTTAGTGAGACAGATAAGTTGGGATTGAGATTGAGAATTTGGCTACAAATTTCCTACTCGATAGGGATTGAACATAAGCCGCGTCATAGAAGACCTTTGTGTCAAAGTAATAGTTGCCTTTGAGCATCATCGACTTGAATTGAACTTCTGTGTCGAATAAATTGTTGTCTTTGTACAACATCAATTTAAAGTTAAATCAGGAGAACTTCGGTGTGATGTCGGATAAGTTGCCTAGTAGTCCCGGATGTTGATGTGTGAACTGTTCAATGAAGAGTATTTGCATCAAAATTGTTATAAAGTGAGGCTTCAAAAATAGTTGAGCAACGGCTTCGGATGCTACTGTGCTGCAAAGACTCGCTGCGATCTGATACACAATGGTTTGATGTAATGTTTAGGTTTGATGGTCAGTGCAAAATATAGGAAATCAAAAATACGATTTTGAATCACGTCACTTGCCATGACTTTTGTTGGATGATCACGTATGGATCGAATATGCATATGCGATTGAATTGTGAGAACGAACGCTAGAGATCAAGTCCGATCGGGAGTACGAGATGACAAGTATTCGAGGATTGAAGTTGTACCTGATAGCTTTATTCCAATTCTCAACCACAGAGCTTAGCTGAAATGCATATATTTCTGGAATACCTAAAATATGTGTACGATCCAAACAAAGTTGTATGCTGAATTTAAGTTGAGCTGCAGGAAAAGATTTTGGCATGTTAATGAAAGCTTGCACGAGTGTTCGAAACAGAACATCGATAATGGGACAAGATCGTGAAATAATTAAGAGAAATGTGTAGATTGAGAGTTGGTTTTAGTTCAAGGCAAACTTTGTTTTGAGTGGTTTATTATGTAATGTCTCGCTCCGTATGGTGCATTAAGCTGATTCGTTGACTCAAAGTGTTAAGTTGACCCAAAGAAGTATCGATGCGAATTGATGCAAGTACTAAGTTGACCCGAAGAGATGATAAGTTTGATTCAAACAAGTACTAATTTTAGTTGGTTTCATGTGTAGGCTAAACTTTTACGCTTAATTATAAGAGGTCAATATTTTGCCTTATTTGTAACATAGTCCACCGAAACCAATGTATCGCCTTGCAACGGGCTGAGGCTTGGGCACAGTAGGCCGAATTAGTCGGGTAGTTCAACGAAGCACGAAGTGCTTGAATAGCTAAGTTGGGAGAGTTGGCCGTGCAAAAAAGTTAAGGATTCGAGCTGCATCGGCTCAGTAAAATGATAAGACAAATCGGTTAAGGTGGAAGGATTCTGACCCTTCTTTCCTACTCTGTCATGCCTAAATAAAATGTACCCTTGTATGCTAAGTTAACCGATCGAGTGTAACATCCACTTTTCTTAAATAAGAACAATTTTGAAATTTTATAATTTTGATTATTCAATAATAAGATTTAATTCATGTTATAATTTTTAGTGATTTAATTAATTTAAAACTATTTAAAATATTAAAATATGATTTTGATGGTTAACTAGTGCAACCCTATAATTGCTAAACCTAGAGACTAACCATAACCATGGGAGACTAGTCATGTGATTAGAATTACAAAATACCACTTTTTAGCCTAAGAGTATTTTGGTCATTTTTGACTTTTAATGAAAATGAATTTTGATTAATTAATTATGTGCTAATCTATTTGTTAAGCCTTAACCTAGAAGTTGCCCTAACCTAGATATTAGTCATGAGACTAGATATTAGATTAGAAGCTTCCATCATGACAAGGTTAGGAATATCTAGATATTATTGTAGTAGGATATTTTCCCTTAAGATATTTGTAGAAAGAAAGCCTTAGGATTAAATTGAACCAATGATTGGACTTGAAATTATGTGGAGAAGCTTTAGCCACCCATCTACATCTAAATACTAACCCTAGTTCTTTTCAACAGCCATCAAGAGCCCCTTCCCATATTTAAACATCTCTTCACAAATTTCTTGCCTCTTTAACCTACAAAGAAACCCTAACTAGTTCTTCCCTAAATTCCTCCTCCTTTATCCAAATTGATCCCAAATTGAGGCTACTCTCTTGCATTGAGATTTATTTCAGTAGAGGGGGCTAGTGGAGGCTTGCTAGTAAAGATTTGAATAGCATTTGGCCATAGATTGTGGAAGGAACAACTCACTTAGGAGCCATTTCATTGAGTTTGAACTCTCAATAGGTAAAACACTACAAACCCTAATGAATTCCTGATTTCTTTTTATAGTTGCATCCATCTAGGTGTCCTCTAGCTGTAGAGTGAGTTTGGTAGGATCTCGTGTCCATTAAGAATGCGTATCAGACACGTATCGGTATTTTTAAATAAGTGTTTGATAAAATACCTAAGTGAACTTTTTGTTATTGTTTTTCAAAACAAATTTCACTTTTGTGTAGCCCTATAGGTGTGTTTTGAATCCCCAAGGGGCTGAGCACAATTTCATGTCCATTTCGTATCCAAAACTGGACACGAACCTGTGCACGAGACCGTGTCTCAATCCCCTACTACTCGACCCTAAATTCTCCCTCATTTGGACACGTGGACACGTGCCACTTGGCACAGAGGTGGGGGCCGTCACTGACAGACCCTCCCTCGAGTTTCACGACAACTCGTGTCGTGTCGGACACAAAAACACGAGTGCACTAAATTTGTACTGTACTGTTACATGCGGAAATCAAGCTCTGATAAGTGCTTCGTGTCCCACGTGGACACGAAGTAGTGTGTCAATTGTGTAGCCCTACACCTAGGCTACGTGTGGACACGAACACGTGGCTCCACGTGAGCTGTGTCTTGTCCACGAGATACGAACACGCATGCATGATGCAGTCTGTGCAGACTGTATCTGTACGTGGTTTCAGTCGTTTGGACACCTTCATGTCCATTATTTTGGACACGTGGTTACTGTCACGCCCCAGAACCAGAATACTGGAGAGCGGGGGCAGACATAGCCAGCTACGTATATGAAATAGGATCCATCTCGCTATACGGTCACGGCTGTCTAGATACATGAGGGTTTATCTACAAGCCAACAGTCTCTTAAGGTCATGAACAAGCCTAGTGTCTCAATCACAAGCAAGTAAGTAAAAGTTACAAGATGTATGATCATTAAATATACAATAATAAGGCGTCCCAAATATTACATATTCAGCTGATCATGAAGCTAGTCGTTACAAAATGTTAGGACTAGCAAGAGTTTAGTCATACATGATCAACCCTAGGATCTGTTAATCATGTTACGGCCCGTAGACAGACAGTAAATAAGTGCAAGCGAGCTAAACAAGTGCTCGTCGGCTAAACGCCTCAAAAGAATATTTTTACAATAGAGTGGGAGAGCCAAAAATAACCCACTCGTTGCCAGGGTTCCGTTTAGTGGCCACCATCTGGCTGGAAAAGCGATAGATCCTCTGGAGCTGCTCCAAAATCTGGCCACACAAAACCAGCTGGGTCAGATCCCAGAAAGAGCAAGTGCCACAAAGGAAGCTTTACTTAGGAACTAAAAACCAACAATCAACACAAGATATAAATAAAAGTAAGAACTGGAAATAAAGAAATACATCAGGATGATATACGACGAGATAACCATGGAACTATTCAGATAACCAGATTATAACCCGTAAACCAAATAATGACCGGGGTTGTAACCATTCGTCTGAACAGAACTTAGAATTCTCACCATTTATCGGTAAAAAGAATATAAGTATTCTGGTCATTAAATAATCTGGAACAGGATCAGGACAAGACTAAACTAGTTAGACTCCATCCAATCACTTCACGGCCAAGCAAGAATTACGGCTTGATACTTTAACTAACTAGGGTTGTCACAAGCCTAATTACTAACAAGATGCAGTGAGATTATTCCACAGCCACAAGCCCTGCAGTCCATCCAGGTTACCCGGGTTAAAAGATTAGAGTTGAATTCAGGTGGGTACATCGTCCAGGAAACGAATGTACCCTTAGGTAGCTTGAAGGGTGCAACACATGACAGTGTGCTGGAAATGTGCCCTACTCGACGGCAGGCTACAGATCCCAAGGCGTGCTGTGAAACTCATAATTTGCGGATAATTATTAATTGGTGATTTCATTAATATTTCAAATTATTATTATTATTATTAATATATTATTATTAAATATTTATGGTTGAAAAGTAATTTCGAAATTATTTATAACATGGATTTTTGGGATTCGAGACCCAGACCCGAGTTCGAGCCTGAGCCCAACTTTTTTTTTCCAATTCTTTCTCTCTTCTTAAAAAACCAAATAATTGACTTGGTTTAAAGTAATAATAATAAATAAAAAATAAAATATATATAATGTTGAGCCGGTCCAAATTGGACCAGCAATCCCGTACTCTTGCAAACCACCTCACTCTTTTCTCTCCCGTAGATTCCTCTCCTCCACACATATTCACCCCCACTCCCCTTAATAAACTCCCCACGTCCCTCTCACAGAACCCACGATCACTCTCACAAAACTCTCAACCTCATCTCTCTCTCTCTCTCTGTGGGAGAAGCCCCAAACCAAAACCCCTTTTCCCCGAGCTCGCGCCGCTCCCCCGCGCGACCTCCCCGACCGCGCCCCTCCGCGGCCATCCGCCGCCGTCCAGCGCGTGCGAAGACCCCCTGCGAGCGCCGCCTCCTGCGCCGCCCTCTCCGTCAGGCCGAGCCCTGTGGCCGCCTCCGCCGTAGCCAGCCAGGCGACCCCCGCCTGCAGAACCTCCTCCGCGCGGTTCCCGCCGCGTCAGCGCGCCCCGACCGTGCCCCGCTGCGCTGTCCAGCGCCCCTTCTCCGCGGTTCTCCGCTGTCCGCGGACTTCCCCGTGGCCAATCCCCTCTTCCGCAGACTTTCCCGCGCCCCTTTGCTGTGCGTGGTTGAGCCGGGAACTTCGACCTGCTGCCGACTTAGTTCGGATTTCTTTCCCGAGATTTTTTCCGCGGCTCCCCGCCAACGGAACTGGTAATTTCTGGATAATCACAGTAGTTCGTCCCTCCCGTGAGTCGATGATGATAGATCGGTCCCCCGGTTCCCTCTCGGGAATCCGGATAGCTGCGTTTTATAATTCGATTAGCTGCGATAGAATAATTTCCTGTGTTTTACTTGCTGGGTTGGTGTGAATTGGTTGATATTGGATTCCCGGACTTTTTGGGAATTATTTGGTGGTGTTGGAATTATTTCTGTGGTGTTGGAATTATTTTGGTGGATTATTTGGGTTGGAAATTATTTGCAGGAATTTGTTGGCGCACTTCCCAGTTTTGGGTTTGTCCCGAAATAGAGGAAGTGCTGCCCAAATTTTTACAAAAAACTATATTTTTATTAATTTCAAAACTGGCTTTCGAAAATGAATTTCTAAACTGATTTTCGGGTGACGATCGTACCGGTCTGTGGGCCCCGGCGAAATGCAAACGCACCGGTCCGACCGGACGTTGAGGCATAAGCCGAATTTTGAGGAAATGGACCGAGTCTGAGACTCCTAGCTTTCTTTTTAATTATTTTATTTTTGGCTATTTATATTAGATATTTAATTCCTGCACTTTAATTATTTAATTTCAGTCATTTTCTCTTATTTAATGTAAAAAGAAAATTTGTACCGGGCATAAGCCCACCCTAGGACCATTAGCTGTGCCAATGTATTTGTGTAGCATAGATTTATTTTTATTTCTGGTGGACGTGATTTGGGTGGTCTTTGGATTAGTTGCATATTCGTAGTTTAGAACGTAATTTGCTGGTTAATCACGAAGTTAGTTAAAATGAATAAAATAATATTAATTTACGATTTATCACTAAAAGAAATTGTATTTTTATAATATATATTACAAAACACAGTTTTTCAAATTATATTTGATTCTCGTGATTTTTCAAATAATCCAATTAACCGGCTTAATCAAACGCACGTAGCATGCGACGTAATCGATAGCTGTAGCTTAATAACAATTAAAACCTGACTAGGACTTACTACTAGAGATTGCAACTAGCACACTTAGTCTGGTTATTCAGGATTCTAAATCGAGTTCTCAACTGTAGGAACACGAAGTCGGACCTGACGTTCCTTCTCGGTACCAACTCATCTCTCCAGTCATTTTCCTGAGGCAAGTATAGTTTGTGTTAGTTTACAGTTATTTATTTAATCGTTTTACTGCATGTCTAAACCACGTCTCAAACACGAAACTCTTATCGAGAGTACTGTACTGTATCTACTGTAACTATTGGGGACTGGGGAATAGCGTAATGATTATGACCATACTGTAACAAAACCCCCTTATCCATTACTGTAACAAACCCAAGCTGGTCATATGTCATTACCTATTCAAATCACTGTTTTCTACTGTAACAAACATGTTTTAAAACTGTTTAGAACTGCATGATTCTATTTCTTATTTAACTGTTTAATTAGCATGAATTGTACTTTGCTCCCTCCTGACTGGAGACAACATTTTAGGTAACACTGAGGATGACGAGCTATACTATAATAGCTACTATGACCCGGTTCTCTACCCTGCGACGGTACCGGAGCCGTCTCTGGAGGACGCTGATCCTGGGACCACTGAACCTGATGCTTAGATAGTTTCCCTTTCCTGCATCTTTCTTTTATTTGGAGTTTATTGTTTTATTTTCAGCATTTCCCTTCCAGTTGTATTTCTGAATATTTTATCAAATAAAGTTTCAATTCCGAATAGAACAGTTGTGGCAAATGTACTTGTGTTGTTGTGAATACCTGCAATGGAACAGCTTACTGCCGTCGTCTCACCACGGTGCAGGCTGGGCATGGTCCGGTTCGACCCATTAAATTGGGATCGGGTCGTGACACGTGCCCAGGTAACGGGATTGCCTGTAGCTGAGAAATCTCTTTATGACTAATGTATTAATCTAGTTATTTAGCCTTAGTCCATTTCAATAGGTACTCCTGACCGTGGTACTCAGGAGTCCCCTCCTAGACATGATGCAAGACAGGACTGGATTATTTGTACAAGCACAATCGTCCACGGTGTCCAGGATTAATTATACAGGTCATGTCATGTCAGGTAGCCGTCGCAACAGCTATTCAAGATAATCATGTCAGGTTTATCATATCAAGTGTACTAGTCAGGAGTGCGCCACGATGGGCCACTATCAGGTCATGTCAGGTTATTATGTCAGGAGTGCACCACTACGGGTCACTATCACGTCATGCTCAATTATCATTTCCAAACATATCAAATGAATTCATGATTTTCAAGTTCAGGACAAAAGGCGTAAGGATATAAAATGGACGTTAAATATCTAATAAAATATCAATATACAGGGCTATAGAAGAGCCATGCGGCTAAGGCACATGCGGCCAGGATGGATCTCATGCGGCTGGGGAAGGAGTCGGGTTCATGCGACTGGGGAGAGATTCATGCGGGTCGGGGGAACTAAGGACCCATACGGCTCGCAGGAGAGGGATTCTCATGCGGCTGGAATAAATCGAACTCATGCGGCCAAGAGAAGGGCAAGGGTACTCATGCGGCTGACGGAAATGAGTCCATGCGGCTCAACCAAGTCGAGCCCCATGCGGCTGGGTCAAGGTGATTGCTTATGCGGCTGACGGAGGAAATGATCCTATGCGGCCGAGAAGACACGGGTCCATGCGGCTGAAAAGGAGCAGGGGGGTTTATGCGGCTCAATTCAGTTAGGTCTCATGCAGCCGAGGCTAGAGAAATCTTATGCGGTTGGAAGAACTCCCTATGCGGCTGGGCTCGAGCGAGTCTCATGCGGCTGGGTGGAACTCCCCATGCGGCTGAGCTCAAACGAGTCTCATACGGCTGGGTAGAACTCCCCATGCGGCTGAGCTCAAACGAGTCTCATGCGGCTGGGTAGAACTCCCCATGCGGCTGAGCTCAAACGAGTCTCATGCGGCTGGGAGAGCCATGCGGCCAGAGACTTGCCGCATGAGGATTCATGCGGTCAAGTACTGCTCTTTTTCTTTACTTGTCCGAGAAGAAGAGCCATGAAACCCATGGCTTCAAAACTTCATAATTCCATCATCCGAAGTCGGAATCCAGACTTCCATAGGTCAAAATAGGGCAGAACAAGATTCTCTACAACAAAGAACCCTCAAAACTCAGAAATAACAGGATTAAGTAGATGAAAACCCAAGATTTCTGAAAATAAAGTAAACTTAGATCTACAAGAATCTAGCCATGGAAAGTGAAAATGCCAAGTTCTAAAGTAAGTTAAAATGCTGTAAGGAAGAGAATGAAGCAATAAAATTAGAGTTTCTCCATGAAGCAAGTTGCACTTGCCTAGACCTCTCTCTCCTCTCTCTGGTAGGTGAAGAAGTAAATGAGGAAGAAGAAGATGATTATGAAGAGAGAGAAAGAAGAATGGTAATAAATATAAATGGTGGTGGTAGGTTGGGGGTTCACCTTGGGTTAATCATGAACCCAATCAAAACCAAGCCAAGCCGAACCAACCAACCCGAACTAGGAACAGACCAAGCCAAGAAGGAAATGCCGAGCCAGGAAACCATACAATACAAGAATAAAATAAGTACACGTATTCCAAGAATACGTGATACGGACACAGGCATTACAGTTACCCCCTGACACGTACACATGTGGGGGGTACACTTCTATATGCCTGATTTTGGGTTTCGTACGATTATGGGTTTGAAATTAATTTCTCGAAGTGAATTTCTGATACTTTAGCTGTGACCTGTGTTCGAGTAAATGAGTTTTGGTATTCTAATTAACCTGAGAATGTTAGGTTTGGGTTGCTTTATAAAAACCTGATTTATGAGTTACTGATACATTAAACTGATCAGGGATTTCGAATTTGGATTTTTGGTTTGTTATATAGAAAACTGTGGTTTGAATTTGAAATGAGAAAACTGAGTTTAATGTGATACCTGAGAATAGGAAAACTGAGAATAGAGGTTTAGCATATAAAAACTGAGTTTATATTCAAATTTGGGTTTTAAACTAGCATATGAAAACTGGGTTTTGGTTTTGTTAAGCTTCAAACACTTCACTACACATTGAACTGAGAATTGAATGACACATGAAAACTGAGAATGTAATATGAAAACTAAGTTTGGGTTTAGGCTTTTTAACTAAGTTTGGGTTTTTGTATGACATATGGAAAACTGGAACTGAGTTTTACTGAACCTGGTATTAGTTTTATATGTAAACTAAAAATTGAATTAACTGAGTTGATAGGATGCTTGATAAGTTACTGTCTATATATAGAAAACTGAATTTGTATTGAGAAAATTAAGTTTAATTTGATTGAATACCTGAGTTTGATGGAGAGTAGGAATTCCTGAGATGTTGATTTCATTTACAGTTTTCCCTTGGTTTCATTCATGTATAAATATGTATCTATGATTACATGAATAATATATAAGTATGTATGAATGCAATGTATGCATATATGAAGACAAGTATACATATATTAATGTATGCATGCATGAATGAATATATGTATGTATGT
Organism: Iris pallida; assembly: GCA_029216955.1. Lineage (NCBI taxonomy): Eukaryota > Viridiplantae > Streptophyta > Magnoliopsida > Asparagales > Iridaceae > Iris > Iris pallida. The sequence continues at coordinate 10,731,776 of JANAVB010001998.1, read as the reverse complement.
ATGAATACATGTATGAAGTGTAATATACATGAAGGTAATATAATATACATGAATGTATGTATGTATACATGTATGCAATGTAAGCATGTATGAATGTATACATGTATATTATGTATCCATGTATGTAATGTGTGGATACATGAATGCAAGTATATATACCTGGTTGCATCCGTCATGTCAGGGATTACACGCTTTTGTTTTCTTTCCCATAAACGTTATTTATAGATTAAGACAAGTATAGTTTCTCAACATGTGATTCTATAGCAGATATTGATTTTTTACTAGAAGCACTTTTGTATTAGGGCCCCTCAGAATAGTCAAGTTTGTCCCAATATCAATAAACTTTGCTAAGTGAATGCCCAAATGCTTCAATGTTTGACAAATAATACTCAAGGTAGAGAAGTAAATTCTTCAGTAAATCAACTCTAATGAAAACCAAAAAACCAATTTCATAATGAAACTTCTCTCTCTCACATAAAGAAACAAATGGCCAGTTTCAATAAAGATGATCCCTATCGGGCTAGGGTTCTCCCTGAAAGCTCAGTTATACTACACCATTGTTAAATATACCATTCTTCCTCCCATATCAAAATAGGTAACACATATATACATATTGACACAAAAACTTACATGAACGATGACATACGACGGAGCTTGAGGCGGGGGGGGGGGGGGGGGGGGGGGGGGGGGGGGTGCAGACGCCGAACACCGGAGTTGGGGTTGTCGTTCGTGCACGGTGGGGGCTTGTTGGAGGTCGGAGAGAGCGATGGGGACACACTGGGGGTAGGGGTGACAGAGGAGGGTTTTCAATTTTGGAGGAAAGCCTCGAAATTTGGAGGGAGAGGGGGTGTGGGCACGAAAAGTTGGACGAGAAGAAATTGAAAATTGAGGTTTTAAGCTACAGATATGAATTATTTGGCGACACAATAAAATAGCGTTGCTAAATGTTGCTATCATATCAATTTTAAAGATGTACGTTGTTGAATTAGCAACGTCTACCGGCACCCAGCGACATGGGTGTTCGTATTATATATAAGTAGTTTATTCCTCGCAAGAAATGACATACTTCTATGGAATGGCTAAATACGCAACACACAGCGACGTCTTATATGGAGTCCCTATCAACGTCCCTAAAAATGAGAGGGACCTTGTCAAAAAATCCGTTCAAACGAAACAAGATACCTGCACCAAATTAACACAGCCGAAAAAGGATTAAAAAACGGAAATTTTCATAAGAAGCATAAAATATATTTAAAATTTTATTGACAGCACAAAGTTTGATGAAATCCCAAGAATGGCACAAGAACGCCCTTAGTATAGGCGTTTCGTACTTTTCGTAATTTTTTTTTTTTTCTAAAGACTGACACCGTTATGTATATTTTTTTTACGGACGGCGGCTGACGTTAACGGAGAAAAAAAAAATATTTTAAAACAAGAACGCCTTTCATAAGAGCGTTTTCATTATTTTATATATATTTTCGATTAAAAAATAACTCATACACCAAATTACACCTCCCTCCAAATTCAGCTGGTAAAAATTTCAAAAGAAAACTAGATTAATTACAAAAATCCAAAGATAGGAGGACCACAGAGAAACTGAACTCATACTCTCCTGCCCGGTGCTGCCCCCAGGTGGTGTCCCCCTCAATATCGGTTGCACTCCCAAGCCGCCACTTGCATTAGCGCTGCTACCAATATGCGAGTACAAACTACAAGGTGGCGTGTCAAAATACATGTGCGAGTTCGCGCACAGCCCCTTGTTGTCCCTCACGTCCAGCCTCTTCCCCAGCCTGCTCACGAACTCCTCCCTGAACGCCACCTCCCCGCTCAGCATGTTCTGGCTCAGGTTCAGCTGCCCCAGCTTCCCAAGCGCGTCCAGCCTCCTCGGCACGGGCCCGCTCAGCATGTTCCGGTCCAGCGCCAGAGCCGTCAGGTTGGCCAGCGACTCGAACCAGGCCGGCACCGGCCCCGACAGCCCGCACCCCGACAGCCCGACCACCGCCAGCTTCCTCAGGGAGGCGATGAAGACCGGCACGGCGGTCCCTATGGGGTTGTTCTCCAGCAGGAAGTACTCCATCTCCTTCAGCCCCGACAGAGCCTCCGGCATTGGTCCCGTCAGGTTGTTGCGGCTCAGGTCGAGCAGGACCAAGTCGCGCAGCGCGCCGAGCTCGTCAGGGATCGTCCCGGAGATCGAGTTGGAGCTCAGGTCGAGCTTCTGCAGGGACCGGAGCTGGCCGAGGGAGGACGGGAGCTCGCCAACGAGTTTGTTCCAGCTGAGGTCGAGTATGGTCAGGCGGGCCAGGCCGCCAAGCCGTTCGGGGATGGGGCCTGAGAGGCGGTTGTAGCTCAGGTCGAGCTGCTTCAGCTCTTCCAGCGCGCCCATCTCCGCTGGCAGCCCTCCGTGGAGGTCGTTCTGCGAGAGGCTGAGCACTGTGAGCTTCTTGGCCAGCGAGACGGTTGGAGGGATGGTTCCGGAGAGGCCCGGGTTGGAGATGACCACGAGCTGTTCCAGAGGGGAGTCGTTGGCGAAGAGGGAGGGAGGGAGCGAGACGGAGGCTCCGCCGAGGAAGCAGCTGGAGAGGGAGAGGGTCTTGAGGAAAGGGAGGCAGCGGAGGGGGCCGGGGAGGAGCTTCGCGTCGGGCCTGCACGGGGCGGTGTCCGGGCCAATGTGGAGCTTGGTTACGTGCAGGAAAGGGTCCTGCTGCTGCTGCTGCTGCTGCTGGTTGAGCAGCTCGCACTGGACGCCGGGCCACGGCGTGTCGGTGCAGGGGTGAGGGTGGAGCTGCGGCCAGCTGGGGTCTGCGAGGAGTGCGCCCAACGCTTCGTAGAGAGCTGATAGTTCTTCAGCAACCATACCACTGCTACCAGCTCCATCTGCTGCCACTGCTGTGTTAGAAGCGACAACTATTAGTAGCCGTAGAGAGAGGAGGAGGAAGGAGGAGGAGAAGAAGAGAGAAGGAGCTGCCATGAGAGTGAGAGTGTGTGAAAGTGATGGTTGAGAGAGAATGCTAAATAGATGAGAGTCACTGTCGATGGGGGGCTTTCATTAATGGATGGAGTCACTCTCGATCAGGAGAAGATTGACAATAGATCTTGACTGGAGCATGAGAAGTGGTGCAGTACTTCTTGGCTTGCTTTGTCCTTCTCAATGCCAAGTATTCAAGGAAAATTAAAAAAAAAAATCCAGTGTCAGTGGAACTGAGCATGAGAATAGTAATTGTGGTGAATAAAACTTTATTATTTGAAGTACTGGAGGAGTAAGGAATGGTCAAAGTGGTGAAAAGACTGTGGCTGTGGGTTGGTCGGGGAGCAGAGGGGTGGGTTCTGATGGGACAGGACCCCATACGGATGCCGATGCTGATGGGATGGGATGGGATGGAGTAGTTTTTGTCGTGTTTGGGCATGTGCACGGGACATTGCTCGTTGGTTTTCTTGCATTATCATTCTTTTGATGGGATTATAGATTATGATGATAATTGAAACAAAAAATGTGTATGTAACGCAGCATTGCTATTATCTATCCGAATTTGAATCGGAGTAGATACATATTATTAACAAACAGAGTCCTTCCAATTGTGTATGTAGAATCTGGAATGTGGGAAATGACCGATCCTCTTACCATTTGTTCTCTACTGTTGACATGTAATTTTAGCAGCAGAATTCAATACTTCAAAATTATAATCAATTACTTCTATTATGTACTTATGGGCACGACCTTGAACACTTGTTAGTAATTCGGTAGACAAAAAAAATTTGAGACGACAGAAGTACGAGTATAAATCGGCTCAGCGCAAATAAAATACGTTCACAAATTCGATTAAATATTAAAAAAAATAAAAATATTGAGATTAGAAAGTTCACATTCTTAGATATTTTGTCAAATTTGATTAATTAAACATATTTTTATCACGTTTTTTTTTGCAAAAATTTTCAATAATTTATGCGGAACACGTTTAAAATTTTACATGCTTAAAATTTACGTACTGATATAAATGTATTAAAAGTACACAAATATTATACGTTTCTTAAAGATACGAAAAAATTCGTGTATAATATGAGTTTTATTCCGGTGATTGCTAACAAGGCCTTGAACGTGCACAAAAATGTTTATATACCACTGAGAATTAATAGTAACGTCCACAAAAAAGGCATTATACAGCAATAATTGCAGCATCAGTTGTTTCATTATATCATGTTTAGAAGCACAAGTCTCTTCTTCTAAAGAGTGCCTCATCTATAGGGACGGGAGGTCAGGGAGGTTTGCATTATGGAACTAAACAAAGATTCTCATACATAAGTTTAAAATGTACCTAAAAATAGTTTTGCATGGAAAATATGATTCTCCCGAATGTAATTTTAGAGAAGAGACTACTCCCTTACATTTTGGGTCATGTAACTTCGCTCGCCTTCCCTTCTTAATAGCCAAAAAATTTCATAGCATCTTTGTTCTTCCTGCGACTCCTTCATATGATGCATTCTCAGGGACAGATCCAACATATACTCACATCTAGTCTATCCGAATTTGTTTGTTGTAGTCTACTCCCGCTGCAGGTTCTGAATATGTTCCTGGTCATTCTCATTTTTCTAAAAGACTTGGTGAGAACTTTATAATATAGTTATAATAATTTTTATTTATTAGTCCGAGCTCTCTAGCCTAGTGGTATTAGAGCGGACACCCGGAGGGACCGGCAAGGTTCGAGTCCCCCAATTGTGTGTGTGCGTGGGATTTCAAAAAAAAAAAAAAAAAAAAATTTATTTATTTATTTATTTATTTATTTATTTATTTATGTTGTAAAAGAATCATAATAGATTTGTATATATTTACTTAGTATGGACAAGGAACTAGCAATTTATTTTCTTTTATTTGAGAAACATATAATACATCCATCAAAGTTTAAAACAATGATAGTAAATGTCTGAACAATCAGATGACGTGGTTCTCAATATTCAATATTGTGAGACTTGTTTTTAGAGCATCTCCAACCCTATTGTGAGTTTAGAAAAAATGGTTTCCACATAAGAATGACAAAATTTCATTCCAAAAATTCTTCTCCAATGCAAATGTAGAATAAAACATGAAGTTGACATGACAATGACATGGCAAGGAGCAGGGCCGGTCCTTAATAATTGAAGGTCCTGTGCGAATTTTAAAATGTGGCCCTAAATTTATTTATTCATATTTTTTAAATATATTATTACATGTCTTTATCAAAATCTCTGGAGATGCTCTTGATTGTATATTATAACTGAATATATAGGTAGTTACTAAACAAAATAATTAAAGCTCAAATTATCTATATTCAAGCATATTACATAGTATAATAAAGATGTTTTAGATAGAAGACGTACTGACCGTTAAATTGTCTAAATCTGCCTCAAATTTTTCTGTTTATGAAATCATATAATAAAATGAATAACGATCAATACCCAAATGAGAAGTAATATGTAATCACACAATTTGGAGCCTCCAAGACCTGAGCAGGGCCAGCCCAGGGCACGAACGAGGTGGGCGACGGTCATGGCCCCCCAATTTTGAAAGTCTCATAATTTTACAATAACTAGGTATATCAAAAAAGAAAAAAACAAAGACCCAATCTGGAAGCAACAGAAAAGCCATCGCTCCAATCGAAAAAAATATGATAACTTGATTGATGATTTTGATAGTTTAATTGATGATTTTGCTTCTAAAAATGCTAAAAAAAATTATTTATATGAGAACAATGGCGCAAATTTTAGATTTTGTCATAAGTCCCGTAAATCATAGAACCGGCTATGGACCTGATGTAAGACCAAGAGCTCCGGTCTTCGACATCATTATTTCTTAAATAAATACTAAGTATGCACATCCAAATTCTTAAAATATATATATATATATATATATATATATATATATATATATATATATATATATATATATATGGGGAGGGATATTGCACCAAACTTATTGCATCAATTATTGCACCAAACAATCTCAACCACACACTTATTTCAATCATGTGGTTATAAAGCATTCCATAAAGTTGTTGCCACGTCAGCATGCTTTATAACCACATGATTGAAATAAATGTGTGGTTGAGATTGTTTGGTGCAATAATTGATGCAATAAGTTTGGTGCAATATCCCTTCCCTATATATATATATATATATATATATATATATATATATATATATATATATTTGATCATTTTGTAAGATTATAAATATGAATCTTAGAGTCAGTAGGGAATAGGGATCCAAGAATTGGAGGTCTTGGAAGGATTGTAGAATAGGAATTGAGGAAGAAATAGAATTACTTGAAATACAAAATTATAAAACTAACCATAATATTATTTTGAGGCCCCCAAAAATTAGAGGTCCTGTGCGGCCGCACTATTGGCACGGCCCCAGGGCCGGCCCTGGCAAGGAGAATGTGAAGTAGGTTGTCTAGATCTAGACAATGCACTTCACAATGACTTTGTCTCCACATCACCAATTATGAATAGAAATATTTATAAAAAGTTGAAGAAGTGGCGGAGTTGCCTTGGAAGTTGGAAAAAATACTTTTTATTGTCTCCTCAATACTTTTGCATTGGAGAGAGTTTTTCTATCTCATTATCTTTTGAGATATAATTTTGTCACATAAACAAGACATTGTCCTGTGGCTCATGCCACATCACTTAACAAGACAATAGGGTTTCGATTTTTATTTTGTCTCGTAAAATGTGTCATATATCATATTCGTTTATATTATTACTAGACGTAAAATTATAATAAATTACTATATTATGTACGTATGTTTTCTTTCAAATGTCAAACAAAGAAAACAATAATTTGAGAGTCCCAACTCTCCAACAAGTAATAAGAAGAGGAAGAAAGGCATGACCTTGAACGTCCACAAAAATGTAAGATATAGCATTGAGCGTTTTTTGTAACGCCCACAAAAAATTGTATTATAGCAACAATTGTAGCATCATTTGTTTCATTATACCATGTAGAAGTACAAGTCTTTTCTAAAAAGTGCCTCATCTATAGGGACTGGTGGTCACCGAGGTTTTAGAGAAGAGACTACTCCCTACCATTTTGGCTCAGGTAAAAAGTCTACATGGACATCTGTAGTGGTAGATTACAAGGAGTACAAATTATCTGCCATCAGGGTACTGAGATTCTGACTAGACCTGTCAATTGGGTCGGACTGGTCCAGCTCGGCACGAGCCTGGCCCAAAAAATTGGCTCATGTATCGGCCCGGCCCGATTAATCGTGGGCCCGGACCGGTCCGGTACCGTATATTGGGTCGTGCTGGGCCATGTATATTGGCCCATAATATAGGCCTGGTCCGGTCCGGTCCGGCCCGAAGCCCGACCCGGCCCGAAGTCCGACCCGGTTACAACATCCCCTACACAATCTCTTTGATTTGTCTCAAATCCTACCAGCTAACAGCAGTATTGTCACTTTCACAAGGAAAAGAAAAGAAAAATATGTACACAACAAACACTCCGCCCTCCAAATATGTTTTATACCACTGCCTCAGGCAACAAGTGCAAGTGGTGGTGGTGGTGGCTTCTGTTATTATTATGATTATATGGTGTAGTAGTGAATTAAATTGAAAAGGATGTGTGAACTGAACTGAACTGAACTGAATTGAAATTCAATTCAATTCATTTCAATATATATTAGTTGCAAGTTGCTGCAACAACATACATGAATGCATCCATACATCAGCTTAGCCAAAGTCGTAGTTGGTTGCCATCAGCTATAAGCTTCACCGTGCATGTCTTACTTCACTTGCTCACTTATATATGGCCAACCATGTACAACCATTTATACAAAATTATGTAGACCCATCAATGATATATGTCACGACCCGCACCCTAGAGTAAGGGCACGAGACGTGAATACGTCCAGCCTACGCCGCAGTGTTGGCGGTAGAACGCTGTCCTAGGTCACAACATCTAGCAATGTATATATCTAACAGTTTATACTCCCCGAACGGGATAACATAGCAATAGAAACTCAATCACAACTAAGGAAGAGATAGCACGATATGAAATAGAACTCAAGAAAATGAAATAGATAACAACAGTCTAAGATAATCCCAGCAATACAAGGTCTCAGATAAAAGAATATATACAACTGATCTCCAAATAAAGAGTCTAACTAGAATATGCCTCCAGACTACAAAAAGTAAAATAAGCCTAACTAGTCTAGTCTAGGCAATCGGAGGAAAGTCCTCAGCTACTGCTGGATCCTCCTGGGAGTCCAGCTCACAGGTATCATCTAAGGCTGCCCCGTAGTAGGTGTCCAGGCAGGCCTCCTCCTCGTCCTCTGTAATATTTCAACAGGTCCAGCCAGGACATGAGCGAGCACAGTACATCTCAACAGATCATAGCAGGTTAGAAAATATAAACATGCAGTAGAGTAAAATACAGGATCTGAAGAAATACAGTATGTAAACAAGAGAGAGAACTGTAACAGAAATATCTACTATAAATAGAGAACTAACAGTGGCTAGTGAGTCAGAGTACGAGATAGCACATGTGAACAGGACAGATTTGCACAGGATGTCGAGGTGCACAGGAATCTACACTACAATGGAATTGTTCACACGACTACTAGCACTCTCCCGTATCCCCAATCAATACACAAGGATCTAAACAGGTTATGTTATTGCACAGGATATCACATGGAGGCCCATATAGGGTGCACATAATAGTATACATGGGGGCTCCGTGAACATGAGAGTACAAGATTCACAGGAGTGCACATGTAATGAAAGCACAGGAGTACACGATAAAAGTGAAACGTACATGACACAATGTACCCGATGCTCCCGAGGGGGATAACATCGCATGAGAAGATCCATATAGTACTAATCCGTGATAATGTCGTGACAGCATCAAGTATAGTAATCTAAAGCAGGAATATAATTCTAAGCAGGATATGAAATGATCAGAGAATGTACTCGCCTATAACTGAGTGTCCAGTATGAAACATACTGTCCAAGGAGTGGTGTCTGGCTCCTAATCAGAACAGCACAAGTCACAACAAGTCCAGAATGGTAAATGAAGCACTACAATGCATTCTACATGAATCTAGGTCAATCTAAGCCAAAGTCAACTCTTGGTCAACTCTGGTCAACCCTAGAAGTCAAACTAGGTCAACCAAGTCTAGTTGAGTCTAAACTAGGCTATTCTAATCTATACTAGCTAGCACCATTCCTATCAAGGCTAAGAAAGCCTATACTAGTTACATCACAAATAGCTTAGCTAATTTCTAGACCCTTAGCAAGTTACAATCTTACTATTACACCCATACTTGAACACCACATAATACACTACAAAATCTAGACTAAAAGTGAAACCTACAACATTAGCTAATCAAGAAGTATATATATATATATATATATATATATATATATATATATATATATATATATATATATATATATATATGCACTCACACAATTTCATACATACATATTGTATGTGCCTAAACAACATGGCCTACATGTAAGCTTAGAAATTAGAGAAAGAGAGAGAGCTAGTGTGGGTGTGTATAAATTGTGTGTGGACAGGAAGTAGTAAAGAAAGGGGTGTGCTTGTGTATACAGGACATGGTGTGTGTGAAAACTGCCAAGAAGAATATTATGTGTGAGCCAATGTGTACAGCCACTTAATCTGGAAAAACAGTGCAGGAATGAAGGGTTGTGTGTGTGGGTACATGGAAATACAAGCTATATAAATCAGTGTGTGTGTGTACATTGGCTAATAAGTGTGCAGGGAAATAAATATGACAGTGAACAAGTGAGCTGTGTGTGTTGTCATGTGCACAGGAAAATATATGTGACAGTGAAGAGAGTGTCACATGAAAACATGCAGGAATTATATGGCCAAATTCTCAGGTTCCAAACTGGAAGCCTAAGTCAGTTAGGAATAAGGAAAGGAAAACAATTCATGTCTTTCATCTCAGATTTCACAAAACTGGAAATCAATCTCAGGTTTAACAATAACTTAATAGTGAAAGAATTTCCAGGTTCAAGTAGGAAAACTAAATGAATGATTGACAGCAATGTAGGCAATGCCAGGATTTAACATGGCAATGCAATCTCTTGTTAAAAACTGAGCATCTATATAATGCAACCAAACTCAGATTTCATTTGCAGATACTTAGTTAGACCCAAAATCAAATTGAAGATCATTAACAGTAAACTAGTAGTATCAGTTATGATACATTATGAACATCTACCTATTTAACAGTCCATCAATTTAACACCAATTCATGACCATGCAAGACAATGTATATAGGAGCATGATTAGAGTCTAACTCAGCAATTAACATCAATACTAGGATTTAAATCATTAACAATATCAATTCGAAAACTGGAATGAAGTTAACAGTTTAGTATTTACTTGTATCAGTTATACATTGAGCCTCTACTCCTAGGCCAAAATCCCATTTACACAACTATCACTCCATATTCAAATGTAAGAATTAATCTAACTGGTATTATGATGTGTGGGGATGAAATTTGATTGCACAGCATAGCAAAACAGGAAGAAATAGATTTGCACACCACAGTGAACTTTGGTGTCAATGTAAGTATCAGGAATAGTTCACTGCCAATCCAATCCAATATTCTTCATGCACACTTGACTTAAATCATGTAAACAATCTACATACCTTATATAATATATATTATGATCTAATTTACAAGCTAAAACAGGAAATTTAACCATAGTAAATGAATCTACACACAGAGCAAAAACCCAAACACTGAACACGCACAGCCTTCCCCATGCACACGGGTTTTCGTGTCTGACACGACACCAACCGACACGAGACTTGGGGAGTGTCATGACAGACACTGCCCCTTGCTCAGTGTCAAATTTTGTGTGACCTCGTGTCCTGTGCAGCCCGTACGAGCACACTGGTAGCAGGGGAGCTACAGTGCTCGTGTGCGCGCCACGAATCTGCGCGTGCACGTGTCGACTACGACTCGACATGACACAGAAAACACGATACAACCTAGGAAACCTCTAAGCAAACCCTAGAAGTCTATTCCTATTCAAATACAATGGGTTATCTCGATCGACAGGCCCTCTGTGGCATTATGTCGAACACCTAACCAGTGTTCTGATATGTGTCCAGAATAGACACGAATCATCCGACACTGGACACGAAACTTATCCAGGCATTAGGGGGACCCTTAGGGCTTCCTATTGGTGAAGACTACATGAAATTTCATTGAGATTTGAAGAAGATACCTCCTTGTGAAACTTCAATAGAAAAAAGTCCTTTGCTAGCTCCTTGCTTGGTATCCCAATCACTTCCAATCAATTCCAAACTGAACCAAAACATTTATAGCAGCAAGAAGGACAGATTTAGAAACTAATGCAACTAATTTGGGGATTTTAGGACCTATAATGGAATTATAATGAATTTATTAAGATAAGAACTCACCTCCTTGAAAATAGGGCTCTTCCTAAAGAAAAGAGGCAACCCTAGATTTGGGAGGGGTTTTATATGGTGGGAATCCCTATGTTGATAGTGTGGCTGGCTACTAGGGCTTGGGTTTAGGGTTTAGTCAAATGGTTGGGCCTTGGGCCAAGCTACAAAGGCTAGTGTAGATTAAACTTAAACAAGGTTCTAAAACCATAAGTCATGACTTATGACTTCTAATCCTATTGCTAAAATGACTTAAACCAAGTGCTAGGCTAGGTTAGACTAGAGTCACTTGACCTAACCATGGTCCACTAACTAGGGTTAGCTTCTAGGTAGGTCTACAAGGTCAACACTAGTCAAAAGTCAACATAGTCAAACAATCTTAAATAAATTCCTAAAAATTCCCATAAATTCTAATTAATTCTAATAAATTTAAAATACCCCAAAAATGACAAAAATACCCTCATACTAGAAATGTGGTAGTGACAAATCTACCCTCCTTAAAAGAATTTCGTCCTCGAAATTGAAAGGCGAAATACAACTGATGAGAAGGATAGAAAGTATAACTCACGGTCCAAAAAGATAAGGGTACCGCTCGCGCATCTCATCCTCCCGCTCCCAGGTAGACTCTCTTGGAGAATGATGCCTCCATGCGACGCGTACCAACGGTATCACCTGGTTCCTTAGAACCTTCTCTCGTCGATCCAGAATCTCCACGGGCTGCTCTGGATAGCTGAGAGAAGGACCCACCTCAATCTCCGAATGATCGAGCACATGGCTAGGGTCAGCCACGTACCATCTCAACTGTGATACATGAAATACGTTGTGGACCCCCACAAGTGCAGGCGACAAGTCTAGCCTGTAAGCCACGTCACCGACTCTCCCGCTGATAACGAAAGGCCGATGAAGCGCGGGCTAAGCTTTCCGCCTCCACCAAAATGTATCGTACCACGAGTCGGAGATATCCTCAAGAAAACCTGGTCTCCGACCTAATCACAAGCAAGGTCTCAATTAAAATAAATAACAAACATGATCAAAATCACAAACAACAACCTAAATCTAATCCTACTCTAATCTGTACCTCAAACTCCAAGGGTCTCCGGTGGCTATCGGCCCAATGCCGTTGTCTGTCCTGCGCCATGCGAAGTCTGTCCCTGATGAGCTTCACCTTCTCGGTCGCATCCACAATCATCTATGGCCCCAACAAAGCTCGCTCACCAACATCATCCTAGGATAAGGGTGTACGGCACCTACGCCCGTACAGAGCCTCGAAAGGTGATATCTCGATGCTGGCCTGGAAACTATTATTATAGGCAAACTCCACCAAATGAAGATGATCCTTCCAGGAACCTCCAAAGTCCAGAACGCACGTCCGCACATATCCTCAAGGATCTGAATAGTCCGCTCCGACTGTCCGTCCGTCTGGGGGTGGTATGCAGTACTAAACTTGAGCTGAGTGCCTAAGCTGGTCTGCAGACTCCTCCAGAAATAGGAAGTAAAACGGCTATCCCGATCTGAGACGATGCTGACCGGAACTCCGTGGATCCTGACTATCTGCCGCATATACATCTCCGCCAGCCTCTCTGTAGACGTACCCACCTTGAATGGCAAGAAATGGGCCGATTTGGTCAACCTGTCCACGATGACCCAAATCGCATCTTTTCCTCCTGGAGTACGCGGCAATCCTGAAACGAAGTCCATCGTGATATGCTCCCATTTCCACTCGGAAATGGGCAGCGGCTGCAATAATCCACCGGGCCTCTGTCTCTCTGCCTTGACCTGCTGACAGACCAAGCACCTAGCCACGAAGTGGGACACCTCCCGCTTCATCCCTGACCACCATACATGCTCCCGCAGATTTCGGTACATCTTGTTGGCACCCGGGTGTATAGAGTACTGAGATCTGTGGGCCTCCTGCATAATCTGCTCTCTGAGCTCCCCGCTGGGCATACATAACCTGGCACCGTGCCTCAGGGTACCATCCTCTGCGAGTGAAAACTCAGGATCCCCCACTCCTATACTGATCTGCTCTCTGATACTCTGCAAAGCCACATCCTCGAACTGGACCGCCTTGATCCTGTCCACCAAGTCTGACTGAATCTGCATCCCCCATAGCTGCATCTGTACTCCCGACACGATCACCTCAATCCCAAGGCTCTCCAAGTCGGCAAGCAAATGCCGATCCATGGTCAAACACATGGCTGTCGGATACCTACTCAAGGCATCGACAACCACGTTGGCCTTCCCTGGATGATACTGAAGTACAATGTCGAAGTCCTTCATCAACTCCAACCATCTGCGCTGTCTCATGTTCAACTCCTTCTGAGTGAACACATACTTAAGGCTCTTGTGAACTGTGAAGATCTCTACCCTCTCACCATACAGATAATGCTTCCACAGCTTCATAGCAAATATCACTGCTGCCAGCTTCAGGTCGTGGGTAGGATAGTTCTTCTCATGGGGACGTAATTGCCTGGAAGCATAGGCAATTACCTTCCCGTGCTACTGTAACACACAATCCAGCCCCTTTCCTGAAGCATCACTATAAATAGTGAATCCACCTGATCCTGAAGGCAACGTCAGAATCGGAGCTGTCGTCAGCCGTTTCTTCAACTCATCAAAAGCTGCCTGACACTCCTCTGACCAAACATACTCAGTATCCTTTTGGGTCAACCGTGTCAACGGCTCTGTGATTCGGGAGAAATCCTGCACGAATCTTCGATAATACCCTGCCAGCCCCAGGAAACTCCTGATCTCCGCAACTGACGTCGGTGCTGTCCATGCCTCAACTGCCACGATCTTCTTGGGGTCAACTGAGATACCATCTCCAGTCACTACATACCCCAAGAAGTCCACCCGGTCCAAGAAGAACTCACACTTGGAGAGCTTCCCGTAAAGCTGCTCCTTCCTGAGAATCTCTAGCACTATCCTCAAATGCTCCTCGTGCTCCTCCTCAGTCTTGGAATATATCAAGATATCATCAATAAACACTACTACAAACTGATCCAAATACTGATGGAACACCTTGTTCATAAGGTTCATAAATACTGCGGGTGCATTGGTTAGCCCAAACGGCATAACCAAAAACTCGAACTGTCCATACCGCATCCTGAAAGCAGTCTTGGGAATATCCTCCCCCTTCACCTTCACCTGGTGATATCCCGACCTCAGATCAATCTTGGAAAATACCCGAGCTCCGCTCAACTGGTCAAATAGATCGTCGATCCGCGGCAGTAGGTATTTGTTCTTGATCGTGAGGTTGTTGAGTGCCCTATAGTCAATACACATGCATACTGACCCATCCTTCTTCGGCACGAACAACACTGGTGCACCCCATGGCGACGAACTCGAGCGGATGAAGCCATTGTCCTGTAGCTCATCCATTTGCTTCTTCAGCTCCACCAGTTCGCTGTTGTTCACCCGATAGACATACTGAAAAATAGGCTCCACTCCTGGAACCAAGTCTATCAAGAACTCAATGTCCCTGTCTGGTGGCAGTCCCAGCAACTCCTCCGGGAAAACATCCATATACTCCGCTATCAAGGGGTGTGGAATCGTCTGCTCCTCGACCGAGACTCCACAGAAGACTCCGCTGCTCTGCTCTGCCTGACGTCTGGAGTACTCGAACTCTGGCTCCCCCGGTGCTCTGAACAGAACTCTACCCCCTCTGCAATCAATGCTGGCGGGGTACCTGCTCAACCAATCCATGCCTAGTACTATATCGTAGTTCGACAATGGCATTACGAGCAGGCTCACCTCCAACTCACGGCCTCCCAAAACTACTCTCCGACCCTTACAAACATCACTCACGAGGATAATACCACCCCCGGTCATGATCTTGTAAGTCCTAGGCAACGATTCAGCTATGATACCATGTCTAATCGCAAAAGATACTGAAATGAAGCTATGCGATGCACCGGAATCAAACAATACAAATGTTGGACTGGAGTCGAGAAGAATCGAACCTGCGATCAGCTCTCCAGTCACCTCTGCCTCTCTAGCTGCCATGGCAAAAGCTCGCCCCTGCTGGCCTCCCCTGGCCTGCTGCTGGTGCTGGACAAACCTCTGCTGCTGAGTCGGCAGGGCTGGTCCCCGCTGCTGACCTGCTGGAGCTCTGGCTCCACCTCCCTGAGCTGCTCGTCCCACAGACCTAGGAAAATCCCTCATCTGGTGATCTGCTGCTCCGCAAAAGAGGCACTTCCCGAGCCTCTTCCTGTACTCATTCCATCCATGCCCTGGCTTCTTGCAGATGGCGCAACTGACTGTCTGCCTGGGTGCCTGATGCTGAAACTGCTGCTGATGAGACGGCCTCTGCTGAATCGGCTGCGGCTGAAACTGCCTGGGCTGCTGAAACTGAACGTGAGGCCTCTTGGCCTGGCCCCCGCTGCTGCTACTGTCCCCAGCTGGGTCTCTCCCTCTCTTGAGCCTAAGCTCAAGATCATCCTCTGCTAGCAGGGCTCCCGTCAAGATCTCCTCAAATGTAGCATCTCTGTTCCCCTTGGTCAGGGACTTGACCTCCTTGACCAGATCCTTCCGGAACCTCTGGGCCTTCGCCGTCTCGCTCAACCCCTCGACAAACCTGCCGAGACGGCCAAACTCTCCCGCATACTCCTCAACTGAGAGGCTCCCCTGGACCAAGCTCTCAAACTGTGTCTCCAAGGCTCTGACTGCTGAATCTGGGAAGAACTTTTTCTTGAAGAAGCCCCTGAACTGCTCCCAAGTCTGCCCTGGTACCCCCACCCTGGGGTCTGACTGATACCAGGTGCGAGCAAGATCTCACATCCGGCTAGCTGCGGCCTCGATCTGAAGGTCTGCTGGAATACTGGCCAAGCGAAAGATCTCCTCCATATGCTCGATCCACTCGTCGGTATACATGATCCCCTCTGTCCCCATGAAGTCTCTGGGGCTCATCTTCTGAAACTGCTCGATCCCTGGTGTCCTCTGCTGCTGTACCACTGGTCGAGCTGCGGCTGTCGTGACGGCCAACTCCATGCCTCTGTCCTGCCGAGCCTGCTGTCGGTCCATGAACTGCTGGAAATATGCAAACATCTGAGCTGCGTCCACATGTCCTGGAGGCGGTGGCGGCTGGAAGGGATCCTCTGGAAAGACCGGGTCCTGCCTCCCAGTCGGTGGATGCATACCCCCTGCTGCGACTGCCGAGGTCTCAACACGAGCTGAGGTGGCAGGAGCTACAGTCCCCTGGCCTCGCCGTGCTAGCTGAGAGGTAGCAGTCCCCTCTATAGCATCCTCATGGGTGGCACGCTGCAATCGAGTCTCTACCATCCTGAAGATAGACAAACAAGAGTATCAATTTCTGAGAAAGAAGCGAAATAACAAAGGCGGACAATTATAATTCAAAGGATCAGCTGACAAAAGGATTTAGATGGCAATAAAAGAAAATTTTCCTAAAGTGATTGAGTATCTTAAAATTAATGTCCTATATCCTATAGCAGGCTGCAGTGTTACTCTAGTTCGAGTACCACTACACTTCTAGTCTAGACCTGCATGGGCCACCACTAAAAACGTGTCACGACCCGCACCCTAGAGTAAGGGCACGAGACGTGAATACGTCAAGCCTACACCGCAGTGTCGGTGGTAGAACGCTGTCCTAGGTCACAACATCTAGCAATGTATATATCTAACAGTTTATACTCCCCGAACGGGATAACATAGCAATAGAAACTCAATCACAACTAAGGAAGAGATAGCATGATATGAAATAGAACTC
This sequence comes from Iris pallida, assembly GCA_029216955.1. NCBI lineage: Eukaryota > Viridiplantae > Streptophyta > Magnoliopsida > Asparagales > Iridaceae > Iris > Iris pallida. The sequence continues at coordinate 10,714,629 of JANAVB010001998.1, read as the reverse complement.
AAGGAAATGAAATAGATAACAGCAGTTTAAGATAATCCCAGCAATACAAGGTCTCAGATAAAAGAATATATACAACTGATCTCCAAATAAAGAGTCTAACTAGAATATGCCTCCAGACTACAAAAAGTAAAATAAGCCTAACTAGTCTAGTCTAGGCAATCGGAGGAAAGTCCTCAGCTACTGCTGGATCCTCCTGGGAGTCCAGCTCACAGGTATCATCTAAGGCTGCCCCGTAGTAGGTGTCCAGGCAGGCCTCCTTCTCGTCCTCTGTAATATTTCAACAGGTCCAGTCAGGACAGGAGCGAGCACAGTACATCTCAACAGATCATAGCAGGTTAGAAAATATAAACATGCAGTAGAGTAAAATACAGGATCTGAAGAAATACAGTATGTAAACAAGAGAGAGAACTGTAACAGAAATATCTACTATAAATAGAGAACTAACAGTGGCTAGTGAGTCAGAGTACGAGATAACACATGTGAACAAGACATATTTGCACAGGATGTCGAGGTGCACAGGAATCTACACTACAATGGAATTGTTCACACGACTACTAGCACTCTCCCGTATCCCCAATCAATACACAAGGATCTAAACAGGTTATATTATTGCACAGGATATCACATGGGAGCCCATATAGGGTGCACATGATAGTATACATGGGGCCTCCGTGAACATGAAAGTACAAGATTCATAGGAGTGCACATGTAATGAAAGCACATGAGTACACGATGAAAGTAAAACGTACATGACACAATGTACCCGATGCTCCCGAGGGGGATAACATCGCATGAGAAGATCCATATAGTACTAATCCGTGATAATGTCGTGACAGCATCAAGTATAGTAATCTAAAGCAGGAATATAATTCTAAGCAGGATATAAAATGATCAGAGAATGTACTCGCCTGTAACTGAGTGTCCAGTATAAAACGTACTGTCCAAGGAGTGGTGTCTGGCTCCTAATCAGAACAGCACAAGTCACAACAAGTCCAGAATGGTAAATGAAGCACTACAATGCATTCTACATGAATCTAGGTCAATCTAAGCCAAAGTCAACTCTTGGTCAACTCTGGTCAACCCTAGAAGTCAAACTAGGTCAACCAAGTCTAGTTGAGTCTAAACTAGGCTATTCCAATCTATACTAGGTAGCACCATTCCTATCAAGGCTAAGCAAGCCTATACTAGTTACATCACAAGTAGCTTAGCTAATTTCTAGACCCTTAGCAAGTTACAATCTTACTATTACACCCATACTTGAACACCACATAATACACTACAAAATCTAGACTAAAAGTGAAACCTACAACATTAGCTAATCAAGAAGTATATATATATATATATATATATATATATATATATATATATATATATATATATATATATATATATATGCACTTACACAATTTCACACATACATATTGTATGTGCCTAAACAACATGGCCTACATGTAAGCTTAGAAATTAGAGAAAGAGAGAGAGCTAGTGTGGGTGTGTATGAATTGTGTGTGGACAGGAAGTAGTAAAGAAAGGGGTGTGCTTGTGTATACAGGACATGGTGTGTGTGAAAACTGCCAAGAAGAATATTATGTGTGAGCCAATGTGTACAGCCACTTAATCTGGAAAAATAGTGCAGGAATGAAGGGTTGTGTGTGTGGGTACATGGAAATACAAGCTATATAAATCAGTGTGTGTTTGTACATTGGCTAATACGTATGCAGGGAAATAAATATGATAGTGAACAAGTGAGCTGTGTGTGTTGTCATGTGCACAGGAAAATATATGTGACAGTGAAGAGAGTGTCACATGAAAACATGCAGGAATTATATGGCCAAATTCTCAGGTTCCAAACTGGAAGCCTAAGTCAGTTAGGAATAAGGAAAGGAAAACAATTCATGTCTTTCATCTCAGATTTCACAAAACTGGAAATCAATCTCAGGTTTAACAATAACTTAATAGTGAAAGAATTTCCAGGTTCAAGTAGGAAAACTAAATGAATGATTGACAGCAATGTAGGCAATGCCAGGATTTAACATGGCAATGCAATCTCTTGTTAAAAATTGAGCATCTATATAATGCAACCAAACTCAGATTTCATTTGCAGATACTTAGTTAGACCCAAAATCAAATTGAAGATCATTAACAGTAAACTAGTAGTATCAGTTATGATACATTATGAACATCTACCTATTTAACAGTCCATCAATTTAACACCAATTCATGACCATGCAAGACAATGTATATAGGAACATGATTAGAGTCTAACTCAGCAATTAACATCAACACTAGGATTTAAATCATTAACAATATCAATTCGAAAACTGGAATGAAGTTAACAGTTTAGTATTTACTTGTATCAGTTATATATTGAGCCTCTACTCCTAGGCCAAAATCCTATTTACACAACTATCACTCCATATTCAAATGTAAGAATTAATCTAACTGGTATTATGATGTGTGGGGATGAAATTTGATTGCACAGCTTAGCAAAACAGGAAGAAATAGATTTGCACACCACAGTGAACTTTGGTGTCAATGTAAGTATCAGGAATAGTTCACTGCCAATCCAATCCAATATTCTTCATGCACACTTGACTTAAATCATGTAAACAATCTACATACCTTATATAATATATATTATGATCTAATTTACAAGCTAAAATAGGAAATTTAACCATAGGAAATGAATCTACACACAGAGCAAAAACCCAAACACTGAACACGCACAGCCTTCCCCATGCACACGGGTTTTCGTGTCTGACACGATACCAATCGACACGAGACTTGGGGAGTGTCATGACAGACACTGCCCCTTGCTCAGTGTCAAATTTTGTGTGACCTCGTGTCCTGTGCAGCCCGCACGAGCACACTGGTAGCAGGGGAGCTACAGTGCTCGTACGCGCGCCACGAATCCGCGTGTGCACGTGTCGACCACGACTCGACACGACACAGAAAACATGATACAACCTAGGAAACCTCTAAGCAAACCCTAGAAGTCTATTCCTATTCAAATACAATGGGTTATCTCGATCGACAGGCCCTCTGTGGCATTATGTCGAACACCTAACCAGTGTTCTGATATGTGTCCAGAATGGACACGAATCATCCGACACTGGACACGAAACTTATCCAGGCATTAGGGGGACCCTTAGGGCTTCCTATTGGTGAAGACTACATGAAATTTCATTGAGATTTGAAGAAGATACCTCCTTGTGAAACTTCAATGGAAAAAAGTCCTTTGCTAGCTCCTTGCTTGGTATCCCAATCACTTCCAATCAATTCCAAACTGAACCAAAACATTCATAACAGCAAGAAGGACAGATTTAGAAACTAATGCAACTAATTTGGGGATTTTAGGACCTATAATGGAATTATAATGAATTTATTAAGATAAGAACTCACCTCCTTGAAAATAGGGCTCTTCCTAAAGAAAAGAGGCAACCCTAGATTTGGGAGGGGTTTTATATGGTGGGAATCCCTATGTTGATAGTGTGGCCGGCCACTAGGGCTTGGGTTTAGGGTTTAGTCAAATGGTTGGGCCTTGGGCCAAGCTACAAAGGCTAGTGTAGATTAAACTTAAACAAGGTTCTAAAACCATAAGTCATGACTTATGACTTCTAATCCTATTGCTAAAATGACTTAAACCAAGTGCTAGGCTAGGTTAGACTAGAGTTACTTGACCTAACCATGGCCCACTAACTAGGGTTAGCTTCTAGGTAGGTCTACAAGGTCAACACTAGTCAAAAGTCAACATAGTCAAACAATCTCAAATAAATTCCTAAAAATTCCCATAAATTCTAATTAATTCTAATAAATTTAAAATACCCCAAAAATGACAAAAATACTCTCACACTAGAAATGTGGTAGTGACTATATATGTATATACTGAACTGGATTGAATTAAATGATGACCTCCAGTGCGACCCGGCCCGGCACGATCCGAAAGCCCACGTACCGTGGGTCATGTGCCGGGCCGGACTTAAAATTTTCATTCATAGCCGGCTCGGCCCAGCCCACTCAAATTCGTGTCGGCCGGCCCGGCCCACTTGATAGCTCTAATTCTGACGGTCCAAAAGAAGCAAAACCATCAGAACATAGTGTCAATTGAATATTTCTAGTCTTCATGGTAAAATCCAGATGATGCCGATCAAAATACTTTCATGCCTCTCCATCGAAAGGGTAAGATAATTGTTCTTTACCCTTTTATTATTTCTCGATATGCCACGCCATATGTTGCATTCACCGATGTACATCCTCTACAACCGCTTTATGACCGACTGTCACTTCCCGTTCCCAGAATACGTATTTTAAATACATGTACTGCTGGAATGTATTTATTTAATATTTATCATGTATTGTTCTGTATTTAAATTCCTTTAATTTCCTGCTAATTATTTTTTCTGTATTTTACTTTCTGTATTTTACTTTCTGCTTTGCTTTGGGTTCGGCCCGAGTTGGTTTATTTTCCGGCCTTGGATGGTTCAACATGAACCCACCTACCACCACCCCCATTTAAAACCCCAAAACCCTTTCTCTCTCTACATTTACTCCTTCTCCATTACTCTTCTTCTTCATCCTCCATAATTCTCCCCACCTACCCAGCCGCATAGGCAAGTGCCAACTTGCTTCTTGATGGATTTCCATTTTTGTTGTTCCATTGTCTTCCTCTCAAGATTCTTAGATACTTTAGTACTTAGCATTTTTAATTTCCATGGCTCATTTCATGTAGATCTAAGTTTAATATATTTTTGGAATTTATAGGTTTTGATCTAGTAACTTTATTATTTTTCAAGTTTTGATAGTTCCATGTTGTAGGAAATTTGATTCTACCAAATTTAGACTATTGGAAGTCCTGATTTTGACTTATTTTGAGTGATTTATGGTCTTTTGGTTTATGGATTTTCATGGCCATTGGAGGATGGTTGGGGAAGATGAGCAGTGCATGTTGTTTGCTGGCAAAAAGCTGTTGTCTGCTGTTTGCTGGCGTATGCTATTTTCTGACGTATGCTGTTTGCTGGCAAAAAGCTGTTGCCTGCTGTTTGCTGGCGCATGCTGTTTGCTGGCGCATGCTGTCATGATGCATGCTGTTTGCTGGCAAAAAGCTGTTGCCTTCTGTTTGCTAGCGCATGCTGTCCTGGCGTATGCTGTTTCCTGGCGTATGCTGTTTGCTGGCAAGAAGCTGTTGCCTGCTGTTTGCTGGCGTATGCTGTTTGCTGGCGCATGCTGTCCTGGCGCATGCTGTTTCTTGGCGCATGCTGTTTGCTGATGCATGCTGTTTCCTGGCGCATGCTGTTTCTTGGCGCATGCTGTTTGCTGGCGCATGTGGTTTCCTGGCACATGCTGTTTCTTGGCACATGCTGTCCTAGCATAAGCTGTTTTCTGGCGCATGCTATTTTATGGCGCATGCTGGTTGCTGGCGCATGCTATCCTGGCACATGCTGTCCTGATGCATGTTGTTTTTCGTGGTCGCATGCTGTTGACTGCTATTTTCCGTGGCCGTATGGCACTTCCTGGCCGCATGAGATCCTGACCACATATGCATTCTCAGCCGCATGAACTTCTATAATTTTTCGGCCGCATGAACTCTAGCCCATGATGCCTTTTAACTGATTCTTGTCCCGAATTGACATTGATTGATATTGATTGTGACCTTGACTAATAATTGATCATGCGTTCCTAGTTAGAACTAAGAGACTGGCTAGTTGTCTTATTGAATTGAATGAATGAGACACGTTCATATTAATTATGAACTATTGTAATCGATTGGCCGATCCCGAATATTGGCATACAGGCATATACAGGCTTCAATTTATTTATTTTTCTAAAAAGTAGCATGCGTACTTTATGATCAAGGCATGATTTATTCCGTGGTTAGTTTTAATTATTGTATTACGCTATGTAAGACCTACAACCTAACCGTACATGTATCGTTGTAGAGTTGGGCATTTCGTACTTTGTACGAAAGTACTCATTCTGAATGACCATGATCCACGACATAGGATTTCACTTAACATAGATGCTACTAAGTTAAATAACATAATAATTGTATGGAGAGAATAGATTCCAGAGTTCTTACATGGCAGCCCTCTTTGGGACTATTAGTGCCCGACAGGCCGGCTGGTTCCTACAGATACTGCAAATCTGTCACACGGGCATGGAGCGGTATCTGCTTATATTATTTATTGTATATTGATGACGGGCGTCCCGCTGGGACTCATCTAATTCATGATTGGCGCAATTGATTGATTGGATAGACTAGCCTTGCTTGCACATAGTAAGAACTGAGGAATCCCTTATTGCATAATTCCAGGATAACTTGGGACTCACCGTAGCAAGTCGTAGTAGTTGCATGGCCGTTTAAGTTGACTTGTTTGTGTACTGTACCTACTCTGTTAACCAACTGAGATGATCAGAATGTCAGGATATGACGGGCCAACTTCTGTCCTTGTTTGGTTGGAAAGTTGGTTCGAAGTATTGTGATGTTATGTGAATCCTAGTAGCAAGCAGAGATCTATATATCATATTCTCTTATTACTGGTTCCAATTTCTCATATCGTGCTTCCTTGCGGTACTTGCTATTAGAGGTCTAACCTCTCTGGTTTTGCATGACCAGATTTAGAGCCGGTTCCCGAGGACTCAGCTTACTTCCACCTCCAAGATGGTCAATACTAGAGGAATGATCGCAAGAGGACTCGAGTGGGTTCCTTACTTTCCCGCTCGTTTTGTTACTTACTTTATATTTTACCGTTTGGCACCGACATGTTAGTCGGATCGTCTTGTACTTACTTTTACATAATTGTAACTAAGTCAGGTTGCAGCTGATAAACAATTGTGTATACATTGCTTCATCATCTGGCTATGTTTCGTAAAGCCAGATATCAAGAACATTTTGACTGAGCGTTTGGGATACCTTACTGCTTTATCTTATATGTTCTCTATTTATGTTTCGTGTTTGAATGATTGAGACAATAGATGTGAAGTGACCATAGTGTTACTTTTATGTAGTATGCACCCCCTCGTCTTATTAGACAGCATTGATCGTATTATACGGTATTCCTCTATCCGTAATACGTAGCTGGCTGAGTCATTCTTCCGCTCTCCAGTATTCTGGTTCAGGGGCGTGACAAGGTTTTAGTGGTGGCCCATGCAGGTCTGATTTCAGACTTGTGGGGTGTTTTAATTTATAGGATGTCTCAATCACACTTGTTCCCCCTTGATCTCATGATTCGTTGTTCTCAATCCTAGCTTGACATTCCCGTATCCTTCGGCTTCAATGATCCTTCATGTCCGGTCGTTTGATTGCTCTCTTGTCCCTTTCCTTAGGGCCACTTCGTCTGCATCTGTCAGAACTGGACAACAACAATAAGGACAACATGGACAACATGACCAGGTTGGTCAGCTACAAGGGCCAGTACTATCTCAAGAGACTATCCAAGAAGAAGTGATAGTGGAACCAGCAGCCGGACCGCAGTATCCGGAGGTTCCTACACCACCCATAGTTCCACCTACCCCAGTGGAAGTGGACACACCGGCCCTTCTGGAGATCATGAGAGGGATGATGGTCACTCAGCAACATCAGATGTTAGCCCAGCAGCGCATCACGCTCAGTTGCAAGAGCAGAATATACTACTCAAGTAAGGATTGCAGACGGCTTTGGGAAGAGGGGCAAGGACAGATTCATGAGCATCAACCAGGTTTTACAAGTACAACCCCCGCCGTTTCGAGGGCACGGAAGATGCCATCTCAGCAGATGCACGGCTTAAGGATATTGAGGCTATTTTGACAGCAGCTAAGGTGCCGACAGAAGAACATGTGGATCAAGTAAAGTTGTTACTTCAGGATCTCGTACGTGATTGGTGGGAATCAGAGGATCAGACGTCATATTGCTTGGGACGATTTTACTGCAAGGTTCAAGACCAGGTACTATGGAGTTGTGGCACAGTTTGAGCTACAACAGAAGTTTATCAACCTCAAGCAGGCCGGCAAGACGATAGATGCTTATGCGGCGGAGTTCTGCAGATTGAGTAGGTTCACCCCAGAGATGGTAGCAATAGAGAGCCAGAGGGCTATGAGGTTCCAGCAAGGGTTTCATCTTGAGCTCTTACAATTGATAGAGGGGCACAATTACCAGACTTTCGATGAGGTATTGATGGCAACCCGAAGGCATGAGATCACCATTCAGAGGATCACGACAAGGACTGGAGGTCAGAAGAGATCCCATAGTCAGATTGAAGGAGGAGGGGGAGCAGCGCCCCGAGTAACAGCACCATCCCTTGGCATTTGCATCCACGATGTGGCAATACGAGGGCCAGCACCACCACCAAGGCAACAACAACAGCAGCAGAGGAAGAACCAGCAACCCCCAGCGGGCTGTACTTATTGTGGGAAGGTAGGGCACACTAGAGATGTGTGTCGGACATTGAACGGACTGTGTTTGATATGTGAAAGCCCAGATCGTCGGGTTACCACCTGTCCCATGAATTCGAGGTCAGGAGGACCAGTGTAACAATTTCCTGCTCTGCCAGCACCAGGGGCAGACCAGTATCGAGGACCAGCGGTGGCAGTGAGGCCGTTGGCACATCGCCCGTTCATGACGCAGGCTCAGATGTTTCAGCAGCAGGGACCGCCGATGCAGCAACACCAGCATAGACCACCCCAGCTTCATCAAGGTAGGGGCCAGCAGCAGCAGGCTAGGCCGCAACATGGGAACCAATAAGGAGGTCGAGGGCAGGCATTCACTCTGTCCTTGGAAGAGGCATTAGCATCGGGAGATGTTGTGGCAGGTAACATTTTAGTCGCCTCATATCCCGCAGTAGCATTGTTTGATTCGGGAGCATCACACTCATTTATATCTGCCCAATTTGTAATACGGCTAGGAATGGAGTTCGAGGCATTGCCAAGGAGGTTAAATATACTCACTGGTAATTGTAGAAGCATGGAAAAGAATAAAGAAAGGATCATGCGGCTCAGAGAGCCCAAGCGGCTCAGAGAGCCCATGCGGCTCAGGGGTCCATGCGGCTCACGCGTCTATGCGGCTCGGATAGACCCAGAGCCACGTGGCCTTCAACAGCTTCTCCCTTCATCTTTGGCTGCATTTAATGTCCTGACGGATGACAACTCTGACATATGATAGCTCTGACATAAAGGCGCAATAATGACAGACATAAAGGCGTGTTTCTAGGGAAGAGGAGAAAATCTTTTCACAGCTGGCTGAATCCACCGAGTCCCGAAGCATGCGGCTGCTGTATTTATGCGGCCACCCACTTTATGCGGCCACCCCCTTCATGCGGCCACCCATCTTCATGCGGCTGCATCCTTTATGCGGTCGCCCCCTTCATGCGGCCACCCATCTTCATGCGGCTGCATCCTTTATGTGGCCGCCCGTCAGCATGCGGCTGCCTATCCTCATGCGGCTGCCCATCTTCATGCGGCTGTTCATCCCCATACGGCTGTCCATCTTCATGCGGCCGTTCATCCTTATACGGCCCACTCATATGCGGCTCTGCCAAGATGACCCAATGGAGGGCATGTGGCGCTTGTCACGTCGATTGAGACATGTGGCAGTCTTATCTTCCTGGAATTATGGGTGCTAACAAATCCTAACACAATTAGATTTGTTGCAATCACCATAATTGCCCAGATCAAGTCAAATCGAGCAAATTGGACACGTGGCAAGCCATCCCAAGTCGCAAATATTCATGATAATCGACATTAATTGCCCATAGAGATTTGATACAATCTACATTAATTACCTAGATTTTCTACAATCAGAATGAAGGGCCCAGATTAATTGGTCCTTAACCGTCGACATATCAAGGAGGCAATCATTGCAAACCCTAATGATGGCATCCCACTCCTATAAATAGCAAGGTGCCATTCCCTTGTCGAGAGGACCTTTTTTTTGGAGAAGAGTACTAGAGCACCTGAAGAGACTAAAAGAGAGAGAGCGAGGAGAGCATTTCTTCATTAACGCCAAGCAGATCTTCTCCGGAGCCAAGGCTGCATCCGATCGTCCAAGGAGTAAGGCAGAGCTGTCGTCGCTTTCCCGAGCCTCTACCGTCACCCCACAGAATCTAAAATAAACAATTGTACTTAGATTGCTGTACCTAGGTTTTTGTCCCTAGGCTTTCTTTGTACAAGCGAGTTTATATTATGAAGTAAAAATCCAGTCCTCCGATAATTGTTCTGTTCTTTTATATTTCATGGCAAACACGATGGCGACTCTGCTGGGGACAAACTTCTCCACGGCTGAGGAGTTGGCGACGCAATCGGATGTAGTCAAACTTGGCTCCACACAACAGAAGATGGTCGTCCGCTTCGACCAACAGGCGTTCGAAGAAATAATCTCCGAAGGAAGCGCTGGCCCAGTCCAGAAGCGAACCGGCACAAAGAAGGCTCGCAGGGAGTGGAGGCCAAAGTCATTCGCTCCTCCCCAAGCTCTGGACGGAGTACTCTCTGCTGCCCAAGACGACGAAGGCAACTCTCATGCGGCCCCACTTCAGGCCATAGAGGACTCTGCTGTCCCCAAGTCCGACAAAGGAAAGCACTATGATGCTGGACTTGCAGGGGCAAAGAGTAATTCTATGTGCTCCAGGAAGAAATCGAACAAAGGCACTAGCCGCAAAACGAAGACTCATGCGGCCAAGATTGCCAGCCGCATGAAGGATGTCCATGTGACCGAAACTGCCAGCCAAATGCATAACACTCATGCGGCCAGGATTTCCAGCCACATGGAGAAGAACTATACGGCTGAGACTTCCAACCGCATGAAGAAAGCCCATGCGGCTACGACTGCTAGCCGCATGAAGGTTATTGATTCCAGCCGTATGCCGCCTGCTCCACGCGGCTCAGTCTTCGACCGCCTCTCTTATGGTCCTGATCTCTCGTGCTCCCGAGAAGACATGTCTGACTCTCTTCAGCACCACTAAGACTCTTCCTATTATGTGCCCCCACGCACCAGAGTGAAGAAGTCTAGGGCAGCACGAGCTTGGCAAGCTCAGTCCGCTGACCCGACCTCTGACCATCCGAGCGTTTCATATACTGTTATGCGGGCCTCTGATGGGAAGTTGTACAGAACCACTCGAGTCTAGCCCCCGGCGACAAACGGACAGAAAGGTTCCCAAAAGTCTCCCAAAATCCAGGGAGCAAACATGGTCGCTTCAGACCCGTCTGGCTGCGTGAGGCTATCCTCCACAAGCGCAAGGAAAGAGAGGGGGCCTCGGGGGTGCAAAGAGTCCTTCCACGGACGTCACTGCATCCAGGTCATCATCAACTGCTGTTGCAATAACGCGACGGTACGAGAAGACCGACAGTCCGTCTTCCAAAGATTACAACAGCCGAGCTCAGAGGATGAGGTGCCACCCGTCGTCTCTTGTAACTCCACTCAGAAAATCCCCGCCGATGGGAGAGGAAAGAAGATAAACGTTTCCAGCCCGAAGATCTCAACCACTGTGACTAAGAAACTGTCGTCTAAACGGTCATCCACCACCGGAGTTTTCCAAGGTACCCGTTCGAAGATGAAATCTACTACAGTAGGACATTCATCATCCACACCACTAGGGGTTACTGAAACTGGGGGTAGCACTCCTCAGAGCATCCATGATAATCCGATGTTCCAAGGAGATAAGCCCGGGGAAACAACTCTCCCATCAGATACAGCAGCTGCCGACGTCCCCGAGGACGTCCACGACTCTCAAGATGAAGCAAGCTCTGAGGCTGGGGGTACTATTCCTTCTGAGTCTGAACCAGAGGAGAACATTCCCACATACCCCGATGACTTCTCGGTACAGGGGTATGATTCGGAGGGCACGTCCTCCACCGTTCTTTCCATCTCTCCTCATGTAAGGACGGTGTTCATGACGGACAGCAATCAAGGTGGTTCCAGTGATCGCCAACGCATCGACACTCTGGAGGCCATACTGTACGCCTTGGTCAAGTCTGTAGACGAGATCAAAGCGGCCCTTCCAACTCTGCAAGGAGGGACGCTTGGCCAAACAAGCGCGGGTCCCGCAGCCAATGCGGACTCAAATTCAGCAGCACCAAACCCGGGCAATAATCCTCCTGAAACCTTGGCTCCCACCGCTGCGGATGAGGCCAGAGAAGCAAGAAGAGAGGTCTAGGAGCTCTGAGCCAAGTTTTACACTCGAGAAAACTCCTAAGACCTCAGAATACGGCAACCATACCCTGCTGCATAGAGGGATGTCCCCTTTCCACCAAGATATAAGCCGTTCAACATTAATCCTTATGATGGCAAGACCTCCGCAAGTCAGTACATTACTTACTTCGAGGTCACCATCGACCATCTGCCCCATGACGATGCCATCCTTACACGATTATTCATTGGGGCATTAGAAGGGGTCGCCTTCGACTGGTATCGCAACCTGCCAGACAACTGCATCCACTCTTTCGCCAACTTCAAGCGCATGTTCTTGGAGAGATTTTACAAAGTAGGACAGGACGTCACGATGTCCACCCTCATGGACGTCGTCCAAGGGGAGAAGGAGCTGACAAGGAACTATATTGAGCGGTTTTGCCAAACCACAATGAAGTTACCGTCTGGTAATCCGAATTCCTTCTTAATTGAAATTAGCCAAAAGAGACTGCTTCCAACAATCAGTCTCTGGATGAGCAAAAGTCAATTTAAGGGCTGGAAGACGTTTATCATCAGTGCCACTAGCGCCGAAGAACGGTTGAAGAAGGCTCGCCAACTGGGATTGCACATCTCAGAGGGAGAGGACAAGGGCAGACGTCCTAATGCCAACAACAACAATGGTGGTAACTCCTTCAACAATCGGGACAACAAGGGCAAGCAGGCTATGGTGGCCGACACAGCACAAAAACTCGAGTCAAAATCGGCGGACAAACAATGGCCGCAAATGACCTACTCCTTCGAAGACGGCCACGTCAAGCCCATCTTGGACATGCTCATACAAGAAGACAGAATTCAGCTACCTCCACCAAGACGGGAACCTCGGCCAACAGAAATGAAGAGCCCAAAGTACTGCCATTACCACCGCTACGTCCACCATGCTACACACGACTGCTACCAACTGAAACGATACATCCAACATCTTATCGATTCGAACGCTCTGGCCATTAATTTCGAAGAGGTAACCGTGGCAGCCAATATGGTGTCAGTACAATTTGGCAGCTTCCCTCCAACCAAAACTCAAGACGGTGTGGTACCCATCCCTCTGGCGACAATGGAGATTGCTAATCTTCCACCTCCTCGGGATCAGGCTGCTGGTCTAGTGCCCCTCACCACATCACGAGGGGAGGTCATGTGGGTCCATCCAGACCTGGTACTTGAGGTGACTCAATCCACACCACCTTCCATTCGCAAGAAGAAGAGTGGAAAAGTCAGATCCTGCCGCACAATCTCGGCAGATGTCGAAGAAGTCATGGCTGTCGTTACTCGGTCTGGGGCACAATCCCAACCTGTAGCTGATAACTCGACTGAAGATCATCAGCCAGCTACCGCTGACACTCTAGGACCTTCTCAGCCTCCGACGACCGACAAGCCTAGGCCAAAGGAGACTCGCTTTGACAAATCCCTCCGAAAAGAGGCACCTCAGGGGCTGGAGAGGCCCTACAACTTCGATATCTTGGCACAATTGGCCAACACACCGGCCAAATTGTCATTATACGAGCTCCTGAGACTCTCAAAGGATCTTCGTACGGCTTTGAGCGATGTACTCCAAAATGTCGACGCCTATCTGGCTCAGGTCAACCTCACAGGAGAGAGCCCACCTGCAAATCTCCTAGACAACGCTTGCACAGAAGCGATGCCAAATATTGTCTTCACTCCGCAAGATATGCTCATTAAGACCAACCTGCACAATCATCCGTTATACTACACTGGATACATCGGTGACGTAAAGGTGGATCGGATGTACATTGATCCTGGTTCTTCCATAAGCATCATCCCGAAGGATCTGTTACATCATCTCTGCATTCCTATGCATCGCCTGACGCCAACAAGCACTGCCATCAGCGGTTTCAATTCGGGCAGGAGCTATCCGATCGGAAAGATTCACTTGAAGTGCCAAATTGGCGATCTCCAGTCAGAAGTGATCTGTTATGTCATAGATGCGGACACTTCCTACAACATCCTCTTGGGGTGCCCTTGGATACACGATTATACGATCGTGCCTTCTATGCTGCACCAGTGCTTCAAGTATGTCGACAAACGCGGCTTCATGAGGACAGAATTTGCCGACATTGATCCCTTCAAAAGGGTCAAATCCTACTACTCAGACTCTTGCCTATACGAGAAGTCGAAGAGGCACCTGGATGAAGATGTACAAGCTCGAACTGAGACAGCCTAAGGATCAGAAGAACCTCTGACGATCCACCTTTAAACTCGCAAACTTGGCAAGTCCGCACCCCTTACGGTCGCTCTGCGTAAGGACGCAATCAGCCTCTCGGCACAAGAAGGGCAAATGATAATCCGACTGCCATGGTCTGACAAAATGCCAAGACCTACAACAGAGCCACTGACAATCAGATTGCCTAGAGCCGGTCAGCAACAAACGGAGAATCTCAATCCCTCCGACAAACTAATGACGATACGTCTTTCCAAGAAGAATCGTCACCTTGATGCAAAGTCTGGGGCTTCTAGCGAGCCAACAACTCCCCGTCCAGCATCGGGTACCAAACTGGGGGTTGCTAGTTTGCCAACGACTCCACGTTCTGCTCCACCGACCGAACCCCTGACAATCAAGCTGCCCAAGTCATCCTCTCAATCTTTATTTATACAGGGGATGGCCGAAGAAGAACCGGAACTAGCCAAGTATGTGGCTGCCCACACTGATGTTTCCTCCGCAGATGATGTAATCCCGCTAAAAAAGATACTTTACTTCATCAATAAAGGGCTATCTTTGAACTACCTCGAGCTTAATAAGCTTTGTACAATGTATGCTATGGAACACGGTATAGGCACTCACATACACACAGAGGTGACAAATGTTTACACCACAAACCAGCTTATTCCAGTGGAAGACGCTTATCGCATAATCGAGGGAGGGGACCATCCAATCATCTTCGACCGAAAAGACGACCTACAGCCCTTCACCATAGAGAAGGTCGATTTCGAATCAGATGCTGGGAGACTGCCTCTTTATCTATATAGCCCCCAATCCAAATATCTTATGCAAAAAAAGGGTATGATCTGGAGACTATACCAGGCTTGAACTATGGCACTGGCCGACGATTACCTTTAAAGCTCCCGTCCCGGTTGGTAAACCACGGGACTACTACAGCAAGACCCGATGTGGATTAGGGTACGTTATGCCCGCAATGACCCCTAAAAGTTCAGATGAGGAATGCGACTGGCATTCACATTCGATCGGGCCACCAACTTCTGATTCAGATGCCAGCATCGGAGACGTATTCAGACAAGTCCTGTCAGTCAATATGGCATTCGCCGATGCTTACGAAGAAGATGAAGACATTCCTGAAATCCTCGAGTTAGAGCCGTGGGCCTAACAGCTGGATGCACAATAGAAAAAGCGGTTCGAACAGAGAGAACCTCCTACTGAAGATGAGGTTATACAGGTCTGTTAGGGTTATATACTAAAAGCATCACTTTTGTAGTAAACTTATTTCCTTAAATTTTGAATGAGAATCATATGGGCAAATGTTTGCATATTGTATTTGTTACAAGTGTTATTACAAATGTCTGATATTCTATATTGTAGATAATATGGTGTGTGGTGTCACACAGAAGATCATATTATCAGTTTTCTATGGAGTATATAAATAGTTCACAACCTAGATGGACTTGGACAATCTATTGGAAAGGTTGTAGTGTAATCTGGTATTAGTCTATCTTGACTATAGGTTTACACTAGTACACTTTGTGTGTATTGAACAGGACCACTTGAGGTTGTTCTCTTTGTACTGACTACATAAGAGAACAAACACCTCTGTTATTATGGATGCTTGTGCTCTTAATCCGGATATAATAATGGACATGTATATACAGTGTGCATTACTTTGACTCATAAAAGAGTAAGATTCATTATAGATCAACAACCTCTATGAATTGGATAATAACATTGTATGTATGATGGGCTGTTGATTATAAATGGAATCCATGTCCCGATACATCGGATTGATGATGTCCCCTTAAGGAGCTCATAAGGATTGTCATGTAAACCCTGCAGGTAGATTATATCCGACATGACAAATAAAGTTGAGCGGTACTACTTAAGGATAAAAGTTGTCGAATCAATATAGTTGTCAGTAACTTAATTTGATCGACGGACATACGATATCTTAACATGGGGAGCCAAATGAGCATATAATAAAAGGATCCCACAAATATAATTTGGGATTAGGGAGGTAGTGCAATAATAGCTCATTAGTGGACCGAGCTATTGTTAATGGGCCTGGATTGTGTGTTCGGGCTGAACACGGGATATCCAGATCTGTTAGGAGGCTTAACCCTAATTTCTTCTCATGGTCCCTGTCATAGCCTATATATATCCTCTATTCTCTGGCCGCCATATTACTGATCAGAAATCTAAAACTTTCTCTAAATTCGTGATTCACGTAAGGAGAGAAAGAAAGGGCTGCCAAGGAGAAGAAAATATTGGAAGATCATCGCCCACACAACGTCCAACTCGAGGAAGGAATACGTGCAGAAGATCTTGGGGTCGTCCGTTCGAGATTGCCAGGAATTACTTGTCTCCTTTCCGCCGCAGGTATAATTCGTGAACCCTAGTTTCCGTCTATGAAGGATTAGAACATGTATTAGATCTGTTTAACTTTCTATCGATCAATATGCACACCAAAGGAAGGGTCTTGGGAATCCCCAGTTCCATCAATTGGTATCAGAGCCACTTTAGATCTACGTATTAATTGATACGTCCATGTTGTCCAATAAAACCTGCGCTGTGTAATAGTCGATAGATGTAGATCTGTTCTAACTCGGTTTTGTAGGCATCTTAGATCCAACTATTATGGTCTAATGCATGTTTTTTGATTGTGTTGTTTAAACCACGGACATGTCGTGGATGTTGTTGTTGCTGTGGATGTAATTAAAATCACGAGGGTTGATCGTGCTTATTATTTTAATTTTTCAATCTAGATTATGTGTGAACTCCTTCGGGAGGCATATGATTGATGCAATTTTAATTATTTTTGATCAATCGTGATGGCGGTGGTGGCTGTTTCTGACGTCGGACGAGATGCTGGTTTTAAGCAGTCCAGAGGCAGACAGATGATATTCGATGAAGGAATCGACAGCCAAAACCTTTAAAAAAATCGGGGCTAGATCTGCAAAGCGCCAGATTTTGGATTCGGATAGTTGAAGATGGAGCAGCAAAGATGACCATAATAGTTGGATATTTTCTCTTATTTTTGTCATTTTGCTTTTTCTGATTATGTATGTTTATTATTGTGTGGTTGTTTTTTTTTGAAAAACCAAGCCTACATTAATAATGGACAACATGGACATAATATTAACTAGTAGAAAAATCCTTATTGTTGAATAACTAAGTGGGAGAGAATTTTTATCTAGTATAAATCCTATGGTCTCCATTACTGGTTTGTAGGTGATGTAATTATACTTGCGTGTTGGCTTTAGTGCTTTCCTCCATATCGGATGAGTATAATTCTAGATCACCAGTATAAACTTTCTTAGGGATAATTGTAGAAAGTTACCTAGTATGTGTTCACTTCTCCATCTGAAGGAACTCATTACAAGGTAATGGACTTAGTATTAAGTAATGGTATACACTTAGATACAAATAATGGTATCCTCCCCATCGGAGTCCCTGCTATTATTTGTATGACCAGAGCAAGACCAACATATAAATTTTATTTGTCATAAAGTTATATTGACATGATAGTAAAATTAATAAGAAAAATCTACTTGAACAAAGTTGAATTTGTATACGTCCACACTATCGTGGCATGCTAAATTCATGGTGTTCAAGGTGTTGGTGAATTTCTTATTATTATTTTGAGGGAATCAATATTTAGTTAATTCAAAAAGTTTTTTTTGTCCTACAAAATTTTATTTATGTGATTCTCAAGATTTCAAAATAGGTTCTTTCAGTCCACTTATGGTGATTCTTAAAGAAAATAAACTTACTGGACCTAATTATATTGACTGAAAACGTAATTTGGACATTGTTCTGACTGCTGAGGAGTACAAATATGTACTTGTTGAGGAATGCCCACCTAAGCCTGATGCTAACTCTGATGAAGAGGTCAAAAAGGCTTATAAGAAGTAGAAAAAGGCAGATGAGATGACGCGGTGTTACATTCTGGCATCTATGTCAAATATACTGCAACATCAGCATCAGGCCATTGCCACAACTTATGACATGATGTATAATCTCAAGGAACTCTTCGGACATCAAAGTAGAGCAGCTAGGCAGTTTGCTATGAAATGTTTGATGAATACAAAAATGGCTAAGGGTACACCAGTAAGGGATCATGTTCTCAAGATGATGGGTCATCTGAATGAGATGGAGATCCTTGGAGCTAAAATCGATGGGGAATCCCAGGTCGATATCATTCTCGGGACTCTGCCTAAAAGTTTTGACAATTTCTGTCTTAATTACAACATGAACAAAAGGTTGTATAGTTTGGCAGAACTTGCAAAAGAGCTACAGGATGCTGAATCTCTCTTTAGGCAGAGTGGTCATATTTTTGTTTCTGAAAAGGCTTCTACTTCTAAGACAAAAGGCGGTAAAAAGAAGAATAACATTCAGAAATAGGCAAACTCAGCAAAGAAGGGCATGGGACCTCAAGGCACGGTGAAAAAGCCGAAAGGCAAATGTTTCAAGTGCAAAGGGTCAGGACATTAGAAGACTGATTGTCCACTTCTCAAACAAGGAAACAAAGAAGGTATATCTCATTTACTAGTAGTTGAAACATGTTTAGCGGTGTTATCTACCGGCACCTAGTGTGTAGATACAGGAGCCACTAATCATGTCTGCAATACATTACAGGGGTTCCAGGAAACCAGACGGCTCAGTGATGGAGAGATATGCTTGTTCATGGGTGATGCTACAAAAGTATCGGTCATTGCATTAGGAGATGTTACTTTATCTTTTGGTAGAAATAAGTCTTTGACATTGAGAGATTGTCTTTATGCACCTTCACTTAGAAGGAATTTAGTTTCTGTTTCTATGTTAGTTAAGGATGGATATTTAGTTTATTTTAATGACAATATTGTTATTAGAAAGAATAAACATTTTATCTGTTCTGGTGCATTGGTTGATAATTTATATGTCATTAATCCTATTTCGTCCACAATACAACTTATAGAAATAAATAATATGTCATCTAACTTAAATAAGAGAAAAGAACCTTCTTGTATGAACCAAACATATCTTTGGCACTTGTGATTGGGGCATATTAACATAAGAAGGATTCAAAGACTGGTTGAAGATGGACCTTTGAGTTCATTGGAAGTGGAGGCACTACCAGTCTGTGAATCCTGCTTGGAAGGTAAAATGACCAAAAGGCCTTTTACGGCAAAGGGGTATAGGGCTAAAGATGTGTTGGAATTGGTTCATTCTGATTTGTGTGGACCGATGACTATCCAAGATAGAGGTGGCTTTGAATATTTTGTCACATTTATTGACGATTATTCAAGATATGGATACATTTATTTGATGCACCGTAAGTCTGAGTGCTTTGAGAAATTCAAAGAGTACAAGGCTGAAACGGAGAAACATCATGTAAAATATATCAAGTCATTACGATTAGATCGTGGTGGTGAGTACCTCTTTGGAGAGTTTAGGGATTATTTATCAGAGGCTGGGATTGCATCCCAATTGACTGCACCTGGAACGCCCCAACAGAATGGTGTAGCCGAAAGAAGGAATAGAACTCTTATGGAGATGGTTAGATCAATGATGAGTTATTCGAATTTGCCAGATTCGTTTTGGGGATATGCCTTAGAGACTGCAGCTTATATTTTGAACTTGGTTCCTTCTAAGTCAGTACCTCTTACTCCCACAGAGCTGTGGATTGGGCGTAAGCCTAGTCTGAAACATGTTCGTATTTGGGGTAGTCCAGCACATGTGCTGAATGGGAAAGCAGATAAGTTGGAATCTCATACAGAAGTACGCTTGTTTGTAGGCTATCCAAGAGGAATGAAAGGAGATTTATTTTATAGTCCTAAGGATCAGAAGGTCATTGTTAGCACTAATGCCCGATTCTTAGAGGAAGACTATGTGATGAACCATAAACCCACAAGTAGAGGTATTCTAGAAGAACTAAGACGTGAGACACCAAGTATGTCACGCCCCAGAACCAGAATACTGGAGAGCGGGGGCAGACATAGCCAGCTACGTATATTGAAATGGAAACCACCTCGATATACGGTCACGGCTGTCTAGATATGTAAGGGTTTTCTACAAGCCAACAGTCTCTTATGGTCATGAACAAGCCTAATGTCTCAATCATCGCAAGTAAGTAAGGTCACAAGATGTATGATCATTAAATATACAATAATAAGGCGTCCCAAATATTACATATTCAGCTGATCATGAAGCTAGTCGTACAAAATACGGGGACTAGCAAGAGTTAAGTCATACATGATCAACCCTAGGATTTATTAATCATGTTACAGCCCGTAGGCAGACAGAAAGTAAAGTGCATCGAGCTAACAGGTGCTCGTCGGCTAAACGCCTCAAAAGAATAGTTTTACAATAGAGTGAGCGAAGCAAAATAGAAAATCCACTCGTAGTCCGGGTTCCTTCTAGTCGCCACCATTGGGCTGGAAGCTTGGTAGATCCTCGGAAGCTGCTCCAAAATTTGGCCACACAAAACTAGCTGGGTCAACCCCAGAAAGAGCAAGTGCCACAAGGGGGCCACGAAATAAGAACAAAAGCCAGCAATCAGCACAGAAAATCTAATATTAAAACTAAAATTACGAAAACATGTTAGGAGGATATACGACGAGATAACCATGGAACTATTTCGATAGCCAGGTTACAACCCGTAAACCAAACAAGGACCGAGGTTGTAACCCTTCATCTGAACAGAGCTTGGTTTTCTACCATTTATCGGCAAAATAAGTAATGTAAGTAATCAAGACAGAAAGCAATCTTGCATGGGATCAAGACATGACTAGACTGGTTATACCTCATTCAATCAATCACAGCCAAGCAGGTCCTACGGCTTACTACTTTAACTAACTAGGGTTATCACAGGCCTAATTACTAACAAGATGCAGTGAGATTGTTCTACAGCCATAAGCCCTGCAGACCATCCAGGCTATCCAGGTCGAAAATTAAGGATTGAATTTAGGTGGGTACATTGCCCAGAAGACAAATGTACACTTAGGTGACTTCGAGGGTGCAACACTCGACGGTGCGCTGGAAATGTGCCCTACTCGACGGCAGCTACAGATCACAAGAGCGCCCAGGTAACGGGATTGCCTGTAGCTGTGTCATCTCTTCATTACTACTGAGTTATTCTAGTTATTAACCTTAATCCATTTTAGTAGATACTCCTGGCCGTGGTACTCAGGAGTCCCATCCTAGACATGATACAAGACAGGACAAGTGGATTTAACAAGCAAGCAAGAAAGAACCACCCACGGTGTCAAGGCAGGTCAAGTTAAATTATCAAGATAAATCATGTCAGAGTACTAGTCAGGAGTGCGCCACGACGGGCCACTATCATGTCAGGTTGGTCATGTCAGGAGTGCACCACCATGGGTCACTGTCGTGTTATGCTAGATCTTTGCCATACCATGCCATGTACAATAGTCATTCCAAACATATTAAGTAAAATCAAGTTCATGACAAAAGGCGTAAGGATATAAAATGGGCATAAAATATCTAATAAAATATCAATATACAGGACTATAGAAAGCCAAGCTTAAAGATATAAGACCAAAACTCCAAGAGCCTGCAGGTTAAGCAAGGGGTCAGGGGAGCAGCGTACGAAAAGTCACGCACGCTGAGAGCAGCGTAGGTGAAAAGTCACGCACGCTGAGAGAGCAGCGTACGTGGAAGTCACGCACGCTGAAGGGAGCAGCTGCGTGAAAAGTCACGCACGCTCAAGGAAGCAGTGTACGTGAAAGTCACGCACGCTATAGGGAGCAGTGTACGTGAAAGTCACGCACGCTACTGGGAGCAGTGTACGTGAAAGTCACGCACGCTACAGGGAGCAGTGTACGTGAAAGTCACGCACGCTACAGGGAGCAGTGTACGTGAAAGTCACGCACGCTACAGGGAGCAGTGTACGTGAAAGTTACGTACGCTACAGGGAGGCAGCATACGTGAAAGTTACGCACGCTCAAGGGTGCAGCTGCGTGAAAGTCACGCACGCTCAAGGGAGGCAGTGTACGTGAAAGTCACGCACGCTACAGGAGACACGCTTCCAACA
The DNA here is from genome assembly GCA_029216955.1 of Iris pallida. Taxonomy (NCBI): domain Eukaryota; kingdom Viridiplantae; phylum Streptophyta; class Magnoliopsida; order Asparagales; family Iridaceae; genus Iris; species Iris pallida. Next base: position 10,692,267 of record JANAVB010001998.1, on the reverse strand, counting down.
TGAAGCATACCCAAGTCTGCGTACGCACGCTAAAGAGCGCGTGCAGCTCAGTGTGCGTGAGCTAAACAGCTCTGCACACTGCTCACTGTCTTCTCCAAACAGTAAGAACACCATGGATGAACCCAAGGCTTCAAGCATCATAACTTGGCCATCCGAACTCCAAATCCAGATTTCCAAAGTTCCAACTTGGGTGAAACTGAATGCTCTTCCTCATAGAAGCACCAAAACCCATGAAAATCCAACTTAAAGAGATCAAACCATGCAAAATCCGAAAATAGAAATAACTTAGATCTACAACAATGGAGGCTCCAAATCACAAAAACCCAAGTTCTAATGTTGATCACCATGTCCTAATCTATCAAATGGACAAAGAAAAGAGGGTTCTCATGTAGTGGTAAGATGCACTTGCCTAGGGTTAGGAGAGTTGTGTTGAGGAAGGAGAAGAAGAAGAAGAAGAAAATTAATGGTGGAAGTTATGAGGAGAGAGAGTGGTAGGTAGGGATATAAAGAGGGGGAGTTGTGGTGTGTTGAGGGTGGAGTGTAGGGCTAGGGTGTTCCAACACATAAAACCGAACCAAACCGAACCATCCCCAATAAAACTGAGCCATGCCAAAACCAAAATACGAGAAATACCGAAATTCTACAAGCTGAGAAAAATAAAAATATATGCCAAAAATCTAGATACGAGTAAAATACGAAATACGGAAAAATACGGGAAATACGGAAAATGAGGGTGACAAAGTACTTCAGTACCAACAGTACAAGAGGATGAACCACAATTAACTGCACAACGTGTCATAAATGTTACACCACAACCGATAGTGCCTCGTCGTAGTGGGAGGGTTGTGATACAACCTGATAGATATATGTTCTTGGGAGAGTCGTCAGACTTCGTCCCTGAGGAACAAGATTATGATCCCTGTAGCTACAATGAAGCACTCCAAGATAAAGATGCAGAGTCTTAGCAAAAAGTAATGATATCTGAAATAGAATCTATGGATTCTAATCAGGTCTGGGAGCTTGTAGAACCACCCGTTGGTGTAAAAGCCGTTGGATGTAAGTGGGTCTATAAGAGAAAAAGAGGATCAGACGGTAAGGTTGAAACCTTTAAAGCTCGGCTTGTAGCAAAAGGTTTTACTCAAAGAGAGGGTATCGATTATGAGGAAACCTTTTCTCCTGTAGCCATGCTTAAGTCTATTCGGATTCTTTTATCTATTGCAGCTCATCTCGATTATGAGATTTTGCAAATGGATGTCAAGACAGCTTTCCTTAAAGGAAGTCTTGAGGAAGACATCTATATGAAGCAACCAGATGGGTTCATTGAAAAGGGCCAGGAGCATCTTGTTTGTAAGCTCAAGAAGTCTATTTATGGACTTAAGCAAGCTTCCAGATCTTGGAACATATGTTTTGATCAGGTGATAAAATCCTATGGATTTGATCAATGTCAGGATGAATCATGTGTATACAGAAAGTGTGACGGAAACGTTGTGCTGTTCCTAGTACTTTATGTGGATGACATCTTGCTCATTGGAAATAATATGAAGGTATTATCTGATGTAAGGGTATGGTTATCCAAACAGTTTGATATGAAGGACTTGGGAGAAGTAGGTCACATCCTTGGGATCAAAGTTCTACGAGATCGCAAGAAAAGGATGTTAGGCTTATCCCAAGCTTCCTATATCGATACTGTACTAACTCGTTTTAGTATGCAAAATTCTAAGAAAGGTTTCTTACCTTTTAGACATGGAATTGCTCTATCAAAGGAGCAGTATCCGAGGACACCTAAAGAGATAGAGAACATGAAGGCAGTTCCTTATGCTTCAGCAGTAGGAAGCTTAATGTATGTGTAACACCCAGTTTTCCAGAAGAAGGTAATTTTGAAATTTTGTAATTTTAGTCTTTTAATAATGATATTTAAATCATGATATGATTTTTGGTGATTTTTAATCATTTAAAACTATTTTAAATCATGACTTATGATTTTGGTGTTTTGATAGTGTAACCTTGGAGACTGGTTGACCTAGAGCCTAGCCATGTGATTAGGGTATTTTGTTTATCATTTCTAGTTTGAGAGTTTTTTGTCATTTTTGGGGTTATTTGAATTTATTAGAATTTATTTGAATTTATGGGAATTTTTAGGATTTATTTTGGAATTGTTTGAATGAAGGTTGACTAGGTTGACTTTGACTAGCAATGACCTTGGTAGACTAACCTAGGAGCTAACCCTAGTTGAGTTTGGACTTGGTTAGGTCATGAAACCCTAGTTAGACTAGGGACAACCTATGGTTTAGTCATTTGACTCAAGTTAGAATAGTTATGACACAAGCCATGACTTATGGTTGAACCATTAATCAATAACTTAGCCATAGAAGCCCAAAGCCCATTAGCTAATGCCAAACCCTAACCCTAACATTACTTGGCCAGCCACCACACCCATATTGGGAATCCACCCTGTTTCACTTAACAAAATACCTGGAAATTGGATTTTGAAAATAAAACGAAAAAAAGTACAAGAAGTACAAATTTGATTCTGGGAAGTATTGCTATAGAAGTCTGATCTGTAAATGATCACTTTGTTCATTGGACCATACGATGATGATGAAGATCACTGCTAGAAGATGAACAATTGGAAGAACTAAGTCACCAGAAAGGTATCGACGCACTTGGGCACTAATGGCGAGGCCGAATGCTTTCCTGCTTTGCTTCACTCTGTTCTGGAAGAAAAGTTGAAGAAGAATGCTCCGAAAAATCAAAATCTCTGGGCTCTGATCTCTATGTATTCTCTCCTCTCTCTCTATCTCTGTCTGTCTCTGTCTGTCTGTGTGTCTCAGAAAAATAAGTCTATTTATAGACTTGGGCTCCTGTGCGTAAAAACTCAGCAAAAGTTTCGTCTTTACGCTAACAACTGTCACCCATGATTGGAGTCATCCTCTGCATACGTTGACACGTGTCCCATCATTTCAGTAAGAATAGGATGCACGTACACACGTTCGAGATGTGTGGCATGAAAGCCATATAGGCAAACCACGTTCCAAATTGATGAAGAAGAATAGGGCGTAAAACACAACCCAAAATACTCTGAGCGTAAAGTAGTAGACTAGGCGTAAAATAGCCATGACATGAACTTCCTGCGTAAAGTGGTTGTTAACTAACCTTGAGCGTAAAAGTAGCCCAAATAAACCTTACGCACACGTCAACTTTTGAGCGTAAAAACTCGTATAGTCTCCGTGCGTAAAAGAAGCCATATTATGAGCGTAAAATAGCTCAGTCCACATACTAAACGACAAATTGGTCTCTGTGTAAAACAAATCCCTTTGATTTCTGTGATATATGCCATCATTAAATCTTTATGTCAGACTTTGCATTAAATGTAAGACTTGACAGCTTTATCCAGCGTAAAAGTGGCTAGCCTGTCTTAGGCGTAAAACTATTAGCTTTGACCCAGGCGTAAAATGATTAGCCTGCTTTAGGCGTAAAGTTATTATCCTCTCTTTGGCATAAAGTGGATCAATTTGAATGAAATGATCCATCTCTTTGACTCATTCTTATGAAGCACTTTTTACGCTCCTACAAGACCCCCTTCAAAGTTTTCAAATATCCTCAAAATTTGAAACACTTTGAACAGAAACGTAAAAGTCAGGATTTAACCAGTCAGCGTAAAATTTGGGATACACAACAGTCATCCGCATAAAAGTGGGGATATCCAACAGTCGGCGTAAAATTCAAGAAATGGTACCCGTCAATATTTTAACCGTCATAATGAATTTTCTTCTCGAAACTTTTGAATGCTTCTTCATCTTCCCGAGCTTGCATTAATAATAAGCAATTTCCCATAAAGAATATGAATGGTTGATTCGATTGTATAAATAAAGAGGAATTCTTCATTCTTGCTTTTCATCCACATACTGTCATGGCACCAAAGAAAGAGATCAACAAAGAAGAGGCTCCAATCTCGAGGATTGATATAAAGACAGAAGTTGAGCGGGCACGCAACTTTGTAGAGTGCTTTGGACTGACTCCAGCAGTCTTTAGTCGTATCGATGGTGGTCCCTCCACTGCGTATGAGGGATCAGGAGATGCAGAAGCATTTCTTAATCTGATGCGTCGCTCCGGGATTCACAACATGCATGAGTTAGGTGCCTCCCTTCGTCAGCCCAACGAAGGAGAGAAAAAATAATGTAGAAGTGTCGTCATCTATGTATTGTGGCTCTTTAACTTATCTGTAGGGGCCTACTCCCCTTTAAATAAATAAAATCTTGATATTGATCTCATCTGTTGGTATAAATAGAATTGTTCTATATCTTCTTTAACTGCATTTATGGTTGTTCATTCCCAAGAGAAACAAAACAACACGTGTCATCTGCCTTGTGGTCACGAGCGCCTTTTAATAGGATCTTTCCCGAAATAGACTCACGCCAGCCGTTTCTTCAATCCTTATAAATAGTTGAGTTAAAGAATGTTTTATACATTCTCATTCTCATTCTCATTCTTTCGAAGATAGCAATATTTTATTTTCCAACAAGTGACGATGGTGATGCTTTTCGATGGCGTTCCTCTGTACGCCCGGTCACCAGACGTTGATTCAACCGCTCTCAGAGCCAAACCATTCGACCTTAATGGTAAGTTTGATTCATAAATCAATTGTCTGCCTTTGAACTTTTTATTGAAAATAGATGCCCATGAGCGTAAATCCTTGACAGACGTAGAATCTCATAAGAAAGATGCACGGGCGTAAAAAGCCTTGCTGAATAATATGTTTATGAAACATTGGCGTAAAAAGCCTAGTTGAATAAGGTGCACATGAAACAACAGCGTAAAAAGCCTTGTTGCCTGTTGAAGACAGAACAAGATGCGTAAGCATCTACTAATATGCGTATGATGATACTTCCATTAAAGCAATTTTTCTTTGTTGTTTTCTACAGCAGTTTGACTGAAAAGCTTTTCCAGAACCGGTATTGGTGACTTTGACGCTGTGAGGAGCGTTCTTCTGACATCAATATCAGGAAGCTCATGCGCTTTTGACGCGCAAATCAGACAACTCAGAACTCTTCGTGGGATAAAGGGTCTTCCTCTGTTGGTAGGAAGAGCCTTTATACACGGAAAGTTGGATGGTGGAGTCAACTCTATCCCGAGAAATTGGGTAGTAGAGTTTCTTTCACGGCAGGACTAGGAATTGTGTCCCAATGCTGGATACATTACTATCTCCTCTGAAAGGCTGCCACTTCTCCACCAATTGTATTGGCAGCAATACGTCTTCGGGCTGCCATACTCTGGAATTCTCCTCTCGTCTGAGAGAGAAGACCAGAGTTTGATTCCTTCTGTTCTGGTCGCCATTGAGGCTCAGACAGTAAGGAATTGACACCAACAACGAATCCGATGAAGAAGATCCAAAGAAGAAATAGATTTCGATTAGGTCATCGTTGTTGTATAGAATAAAAATCCAAGATGTAAATAGATTTCCATTATGATTTGTAAGAAAGTCTAAGAAATGTAATAGACTTTTATGATGAAATGAGAATGGAAATGATGAATCTTCTATGATCAATGATTTGTATCTATCCAGAAGTAATATGGACATGATAGATAATAAAGTTTTATTTTCTGTTTAGAGTATACAATACTATCAGAGGTATTATGGACATGACAGCATGTAAGAACTCAAAGAAAAAGTAGATTAATATCTATGCAGAGGTCAAATGGATTTGATAGATAAGAAAAGCAAGCAGATTTAATATTTATTCAGATGTTATAAGAACGTGATAAATAATAAATCCAATTTTCTATACCAACGGGTAAGATAGAAGATCAAAATTTCTCTCCAAAGAGATGAGTAATCAGCTTAACCAAACCTTGGTAGCTGGAGATTAAAAAGACAGATGTCATTGAGGATATATGCCAATATGAAATGAACCGACATAACTTTCGGGAAAAGAAAAAGATCAATTCAATTCCATAATTACATGGATGAATCTGATATAATGAACGGACGGGACTTTTCGGGAATGAAAAGTTATTTTCAATTTCAAAGACCGGTTCATTAATATATCTCTCCTATTAAATAGGTGAGAAATCTTTGTAACTTTTTATTCTTATTTTCACTCCTCTATTGGAAATGTCTTCCAAGGATATGCAGCAAAAGAATGAAGTCTCCAAGAAAGTTGAGGACATCATTGAGATGTGCCCCATTGAACCAATTGTATCAGGTCCAACCGAAGTAGGCAAAAGATCTTCTACGCCCTAGCCACCACAAGACATCCTCGCTTTCTTAGTAGAACCAGGGAAAACTCCTGAAGAAGAAGCACTGAGGATGGCTGCCTGCAAATTTCTGATGAGCTCAGGTAACGATGCCTTCGATGCATTGGCTGACTATGTATTTAATAAGGAAGGCAGTGATCCTCGTCCTTTATCCTTTGTTCAGAACAAAAATAATAAAAGAAATTTTATTTTTATTCTGTCTTTTTTTTATACATAGTACTTCTTAAGAAATTTGCCATTGATTGGCATCATGAGTAGATCTCCATTAGGCTTTGATAACCGATAGGCGCCATTAGAAAACACGGTCTCAATTACATAAGGACCTTCCCATTTCGCTTGGAATTTCCTTTTGCTTTTGTGAGTCATAATCATCGGTCTTCGAACGGTTAATACCAACTCGCCAATCTTGAATACCCTCTCTTTAACTTTACGATTGAAAGTTTGAGATATACGGGCTTGATTTAGCTCAATATGCTGTTGTGCTTGAAGATGCTTCTCGTCCAATCCTTCAAGTTCTTGGAGTCGTAAGCGATCATTGTTCTCTATAGTTAGCTCATTAGCAATAGCTATTCGTAGAGATGGAATATGGATTTCTAAGGGAAGAACAGCCTCACATCCATAAACCAATAAAAATGGTGTAAAACTAGTAGGAGTTCGGACTGTTGTTCGATAAGCCCATAAATATTCTCCAAGTTTCTCATTCCAATAACGTTTATTAGAAAAGACAAACTTTTTGAGGAGTTTCATGATCGTCTTATTGAAAGCTTCGGCTAAACCATTAGCAGATGGATTATAAGCTGTAGAAGCCAAATTCTGAATTCGATTCTTATCACAAAACTGATAAAATGCCTGACTGGCAAATTGTGGACCATTATCATAAATTATTCGTCGAGGAATCCCAAAGTAATAAATGACATGATGTTTGATAAAGCTGATCACATTAGATGTTTTCACTTCAGCAAGGGGAACTGCTTCTGCCCACTTAGAAAAGTAATCGGTTATAGCTAATATGAACCGATGTCCTTTAACAGAAGGAGGGTTAATAGGACCAATGACATCCATACCCCAAGCTTCGAAGGGCCAAGAAGCTGCTGTAGGATGTAGAAATTTAGAAGGTTGGTGAATAAAATCGGCATGAATCTGACATACTTTACACCTTCTAGCGTAATCCACAGCATCTGCTATCATGGAAGGCCAATAATACCCCATTCTTCAAATGCGATCCTGTAATTTCGGACCCGGTTGATGAGCACCACAGACACCATCATAAGCCTCACGGAGTGTCTGTTTAGCTTCACTTTCTGAGAGACAGCGCATCAAGAGTCCATCATATGAGCGACGATATAACATATGTAAAGATGAATCATAATAGAATCGAAATGATCGTCTTTTAATTGATGCAGCTTCTTTTGGATCTTCAGGTAAAATCCTATGAACTGCGTAATCAATAAATGGAGTTCTCCAATCCCTTTGCTGAGAGCTTGATTCTGTAGTATAACTCTGTTCAATACACAAATTATTCTTGACACAGAATAAATCTCGGTCCAACAAAGTAATTATATTTTATCTTCGGATTGGAACAGCCAAGTCTGCAGCTAGGCTAGCAAGAGCATCAGCCTTCACATTCTGAGAATGTGGTATGAATTCAATAAAGAATCCTTTGAATAAAAGGACCAATCCGACTACCACTTGATGATAAGGGATGAGATCAGGATTTCTGACTTCATAAGTTCCTCTAACCTGATTAACAATCAGCTGAGAATCTCCATAGGCTTCCAGAAATTCAATATTCAATTGTTTTACGACTTGGAGACCAATCAATAGAGCATTATATTCTGCTATATTATTGGAGCATGGTTCATTGAGAGAATAGGCACGGTATATGACCATTTTGTGAGGAGAAACCAAGACAATTCCTACCCCAGAGACAATATTACCTTTAGGTCCAACCCGTGATGCTCCGTCAAAATATAATTACTAAATGTCATTTTTCAAAGTCATATTGCAATCTATAACTTCATTTGGAATGTCCTCATATAACTTTGATGTTTCAGGTATAGGATGAGCAGCTAAGAAATCAGCTAATGCTTGACCCTTCACTGATTTTTGAGGTATATAAACCATGTCATAAGGAGTGAGCAACATCGCCCAGGTAGCTAACCTAGAGTTAAGAATGCTCGGTTTTCTCGTCAATACCCGAATGGGATTTATTCTGGAGATGACATGGATAGTCTGTCCTGTCACATAATGTCTTGTCTTTTGGACAACAAAAACTAAGGCCAGACATTCATTTTCTACGAGAGTATACCTGTGTTCTGCTCCGACCATCATTCGGCTAAGATAATAAATCGCTTGTTCATACCCTATATCACTTTTTTTTGTACAAGAAGAGCACCAAGTAAATGATCCAAAGCTCGAACGTATAGCAAAAATGGTCTTCCTATCACTGGAGGTGCCAAAACAGGGGGATTTATATGGTGTTGCTTGATGTCATTGAAGGCTTTCTGACATGCTTCATCCCAAACAAATGACACACCCTTCTTTAATAGACGGGAGAAAGGCTGGCATCTTCCAGAGAGATTGGATATGAATCTCCTGATATACGCAATGCGACCTTGGAAGCCACGGAGTTCTTTTAGATTGCGTGGAGGACGCATTTCAAGAATTGCTTTAACCTTGTCAGGATCAATATGGATACCCTGAGAAGTAATGACAAATCCTAAAAACTTGCCACTGGAAACCCCTAAGAAAGACTTAGTAGGGTTCATTTTCAATTGATGTTGGCGCATCAATTCAAATACTGTCTTCAAGTCTTGAATGTGATCATCTTTTGATCGACTTTTAACAGCAATGTCATCTACATAACATTCTACTGTCTTCCGTAGATGTTCTTGAAAGATATTGCTTATGGCCCGTTGATACGTGGCACCAACATTTTTAAGACCAAACGACATCACCGTATAGCAGTAAACCCCAAGGGGTGTACGAAAAGCAGTATGCTTCTCATCTTCTGGATGCATCTTAATTTGGTTGTATCCTAAAAATCCATCCATGAAAGACATGCATTCAAAATCGTATGTATTGTCTATCATGACATCGGTAATCGGAAGTAGAAATTCATCATTTGGACAAGCTGCATTAAGATCTCAAAAATCTATGCAAACTCGGACTTTTCCATTCTTTTTCATGACAGGAACAATATTAGCAATCCAGTCCGGGTGTTGTTCTTCACGAGCAAAGCCATATATGATCAGCTTTTTGACTTCTGCCTCAATTGCATCCATCATATTTGGTCGAAAACGCCATGGCTGTTGTTTTACAGGCTTAGTATTAGGAAGAATATTGAGTTTATGAGTAGCAACTTTGGGATCTAGACCTGGCATATCCTCATAACTTCATGCAAAAATATTAATATATTCTTTGATCAGTTTTATCAATTCTTCCTTTTCATCTTCAGAAAGATTCTTACTAATGAATATTGGTTTGGGCGTAGTTCTATCTCCAACGTCAATCTGGACAATCTCGTCCTCTGTAGGTGGTTGTCGTTGTTCAAAACGAAGTTCCTATTGAGTGTCCATCTGTTGAGCCCAAGGATCATTCTCAAATGGCTCAGATTCACCATCAATTGGAACCATGTAAGCTGAAAATATTTGCTCAGATTCATCATAATAGTCTCCTTTAACATACGAGGAGTGAGAAATATCAGATTCGATGAATTGGACTTCTTCTGAATCTGATGATTGTGAAGAGCTAGAAGAGAATTCTTCTTGAATATCGTCATTAAACATATGGGACGGATCATATCCCAATCTGTGACGAGTTTTCTGGTAAAACGGATCACCACATAAAGGTAGTCGTCTACCTTTGCCTTGATTGAGACCTTGCATAGTCTTCAAATCATATCCCATGTTCTGGATAATCTTGAGAGATTGTTGACTATATCTGTCAATTCGAATTCTTCCTTTATCTTTATCTCTCAAATCATCTGTCTGAGCAACAGGAATATTTCTAGCCAGGCCAAACACAATTTGGCGCTTATTTTTCTTGTCAGACGGAACCACGAAATAAGATTCTTTGTGACGTCTATAAGTTACACAAGCTTGTGATGAAGCGGCTACAGGAAGAAGATAGGGAGAAGATGTTAGAAACCTTTGAGCATAAGGTCCAACATCGACATGAGGAGAAAAAGAATTTTCCTTATTGTCAATGTATAAGGTTTCCTCTGTGTCTATGTCGTCTTTATATTGATGACTTTGATTATCAGAAGATAAAGTCATTCTTTCAATAAACTTGACAGCCATATACTCGAAAAGGAAATCTTCATTGATATCAAAAAGTACAGAATGATCAATATTTACATCATTTACAATTTGACTGCTACGCTTCGGATTGATCATTAACGGACCATCATCCGTCTTCTGCGTAGACTTATCAAGGTTGATGATCAATGGTGGTTCTGGATCATTCGTACGAGAAGTACGTCCCTTGACTTTGATCATAAGAGGTTGAACTTGGCTCTCAGCAGGAGTACGCACTGATTACTCAGATGAAGCTCGAGTTCTTCCTTTGACTTTTATCACGAGAGGTTGATTGTTGACAGATTGGGATTGGATTCGCCCTTTGACTTTGATATTCAAAGGTTGCTCTTCTGGCGGATCTTCGTTAATAGACTGATCTTCAGCAGATGATTGATCTTCAGCCATATCTGATATCTCTTTCACATGCTCTTGTTTGTAAAGCCTTGAATCGAAAAAAATAGGCTTCAACACCCTTGAAAGGATTAATATCAGCAAACTCAGTCTTCACAACTCCTTGGGGATCCACATACTTGAAGCATTGGTGGAGAGTTGAAGGTATGATGTTATGCTCATGTAACCATGGTCTTCCAAGAAGAATATTGTAGGATACGTCTGAGTTAATAACATAAAATGTTGCCATAGTTCGAAGATCACCAATCTGAATCTTCAGACGAATCTTCCCCAGTGGTTTGATCTTTCCAGAGTTGAAACCAACTATTGTGGTACTAGTGTAAGTCAGATCACTAGTAGGAATCCTCAATGGTCTTAGCATACTTTGAAGAATTATGCTAATGGAAGACCCAGGATCAATGTAAATTCTGTCAACTTCAATGGATTCAATATACCCAGTGTAACACAAAGGCCTATCATGCTTGTCATGCTTCAACAGCATATCTTCTTGTATAAAAGTGATGTTGGGAATTGCTTCCATCACACTATGACATTGTGGGCATGACACTGGTATATTGTCAGGAGTGTTGAGTTGAGCTAAGCAGGAATCAGCTTGCAGCAAAGCTTCACTCAAAGTTTTACGACTTTCTTTAGAAAGGTGCAGCAACTCGAAGATAGATAATCTAGCCGGAGTATTAGCTAACTGGACTAGAATATCAAATTTATAGGGTTTCATCACCACCCCCTGACTGGAAGTAGACTTCAACGGGATGTCGAAGCGTACCGCTTTTTGCTTCCCCTTTTCAACTACAGCAGGAGCAAGAGAGGGTTGAGTTGATGGTGTTTCAACATTCTCAGCTTCTTTGGAGGATCTCTCATAATCTTTGTGGTACTCTTTTCCAGATCTTGTACCAGCAAAAGTTTCTTCTTCAGACTCAGAAGAAGGAAGTACCATATTGCAGGATTTAATCTTCCTTTCCTTAGCCTTCTTCTTGTGAGGATTGTTATGAGGAACCTCAGAACCCAATCCAACAGTGGATTTTTGACTTTGAATTTGTAAAAAAGTCGTATCCCTTTATCATAATTCAAACCTTCTGCCTTTTGAAAGTCATAATCCATCTTCTTCATGAGAAGGATAGATTGCTGACTGTACAAGTGAGTAGGCAGTGGACTTTCAACAGGTGGTCCCATAGAGGAAGAAGAAGAGATCTCTGTGACTACAGGAGAATGAGGAATAACTGTCTCTGCAGCTACGGGAGGAAAAGGATTCGGGATACGAGGAAAAATCCCTGTAGGGGCCTTTTCATAAGCAGCGAAGACTTGTTGTGCCCTGTATAAGGGAACACTATTCATAGCTAGCCACTGCTGATGAGTAAGCTTGAGCTTGGCAGGAGGAGCCAGACTTGGAGGACATATGTTAAATCCTCTCAGTCTATCTTCCAAAGGAATGCCATCCCATAGATGATCCAAATCATCAGGATCTGGAATAACATGAGAAATCATGTTGCAGGTTTTGACTTTCTTACCTTTCTTGGATTTTGAAGTTTTATCTTCATCTTCCATTTTAGGTACTAAGTCAGGATGTACCCACATAATTTTACCATTCTTTAATGTAAGAGGCAACAATCCTTCATTTTCCTCCCTGGCAGACGGGATATTCAAAATCTTCATCGTCGCCTTCGAAATTGGGATAATTCTATCTGGCACTTGTTGTGGAGGAAAATCTCCAAATTGAAGAGAAACCATATTGGTTGTAACCGTATGGTCATCATTGGTTAAAGTAATAGCACCACCATTTATCAGCTCTTGGATTTTCTTCTTCAAAACATAGCAAGCACTGGTAGGATGATTAATGTATCTATGATAGATACAATATTTAGGATTGTCAGTCAGATTCACCTCATTAGGCCTCTTTGGCTCCGGAATCTGAAGTTTGCCACTCTTTACCAGACATTGAAATATCCCTGGGATATCACTTTCGTCAAAAGAGTATTCTTCTTTTGGCCTGGAAGATTCCTGATTATTCGGCATCATTTTATTCTTGGAAAGATTGACCATAAGAGTGTCTTTTCCTTTCATATTACGATTGCCAGAATTATTACCAGGATTACTTTTCTTTCCTTTATCCTTAGAGGCGAAAATCATCCCATGTTCACGAGCCAACCTACCATTGGTCTCGGCAGAAACTGCTGCTATGATAAACGAAGCCCAATCTGTGAATTGGGAACCCGTGAAGACAGCGATGGATGGTCGCAGATTCATCTTTACATGTATCAATCAGCGCTGAATCTGGCATACCAGGGGGCATCTTTAAAGTCGCCTGTCAAAAACGTTCAATGAACATCCGAGTATCTTCTTTCTCATTTTGCTTAATTTCTATTAAGGAGTACATGTTCATGTCCATACCTCCTTCATAGAAACGAGAGAGAAATATTGCCTTAAATTCGCCAAAAGACGAAATGCAATTGTCGGGTAAACTACGATACCAGTCGTAAGCTGAACCCGTCAAGCATCCAATGAATACTCTAGTGACAAGAGCATCATTTTTCTGCAAATGTACAGTCATAATATCAAAGTAATTGATATACTGACTAGGAGAAGCCTTTCCATCAAACAATACCATTGAATGTGGCTTGAATTTCGGTGGAAAGGGTACATCATTCCAATGAGGAGGATAAGGTTGCTTAATCCCTAACCTCTGGAGTTGATCCTTTTGCTTCAAAACTTCAAACTGTGCTTTGAGCTCACGCACTGCTTGAATGGCTTCGCTGGTTTGTGGAAGCACGTTTGATTGAAAAGTTGCTGGTTGTACCGTAATCCCCACCGGAGATGGTACATCTTCTGGAATGATAGGATCTGAAGATACAGAATTTTGGTTAATAGCAGGCTCTTGGATATTCAAAGGTATATCAACCCCTTGGCTATCTTGAGTTGGTGCTGCTGCCTGAACCGGTGTTACATTTGCTGGTTAAGCAGTTTGCTGAGCCGTTATTATCTGGTACATGCTTTGCATCATGTTAAGCATGTCTTTCAATGATTTCTCAACGGCAGTGAGACGTTGTTCTGTATTAACAGATGATGTCTCTGGTTCGTCTCCAATAGCGTAGGATTCAACCTCTCTTGAAGATACAGAAGGATTAGTATAGAAGTATGAATCAACACTATCAGTTTCGAACTCAAGAGATTGAGTACCCCCAGCTTCAGAATCAGAAGTCTGCAATTATCTTTGTCTTCTTGATCGAGTATTCTGATATACTCCTTCAAAAGAATCAAGAAGTCTGTTGAATTGTTGTTGACCTGGGGTTTGGGACGTGTTCCGTCTAGGACATCGTCCTCTGTTGATGTGAGATGCCATGTTGACTGATGCATATGACAACTCATCAGCTTGTTGTTTGGGCGCATTAAAATTCAATCGATCAAAAACTGACCGTCTGGAAGTCGAGCAACAACATTTGATCACAATCTGGTGACACTTACAGTGATGATTTTTTCGGTGGAATGTCACGGGAGATTGTCTATTTTACGCTTTTGTATTAGCAATTCACGTAAATCAGAAGGAGTAGAAGGAGTAGTCTTTTTTATTACATTTGGGGTAGCAAAACGTTTAATCCCTTGTGTATAAAGAATATTACTGGCTGCATTTGCAGAACCAAACTGTACATTTCTACGCGTTTGGAGTTGTGTGCGCAAATCTTGAGATTTTTGAGCACGAAGGACTCCATTTTTATTGCGTGTGATTTTTAGGTTTGGTACTTTGCGTAGAGCAGTATAAGAAGGCTGTTGGTGTAGAATTGAAGCTTTACCAACAATATTTTTATGCTGTATGTATTTAGGTACATTCACATTAGATGTAAAAACATCGTTGCGAATTTTATCTACATTGTCACAGACAGGAGACTTACCTTTATGCGTAGAGCGTAAAAATTGATTATCTACCACGTCACAGACGGGAGATTTTCCTTTACGCGAAGAGCATAATTTTTGTGTGTCTACCACGTCACAGACGGGAGACTTTTTTTACACTTAGAAGCACAAGCATTAGAGTCTGCCTCATTACAAATGGGAGACTCGTTCTTATGCACTAAGCGTAAAATTTGGTTTTTACCCACTGGACGTAAAACCTGATTATCTTCACCGTCACAGACGGGAGATAACTTGCCACACTTAGAGTGCAACGTTGAAGTAAGGACTGCCTTATTACGAACGGGAGCCCCTACGACAGGAGTGGGAATAATTCCCTTGCCATCAGAAGCAACAGAGAGATCAGAAGCTATTTTGGATTTAGGAATCCAAACTTTTTGTACTTTGCGAGATTTTTGAACATTGGAGCAGCGAGAACCACCCCCAGTTCGGAGCATCTCTTCATAAGCAGTCTGGTCGAAGTTTACAACCAGAGTCTTCTTTGTCGATCCAATCGACACATCATCGTATTGAGAAATTGCCTCCTCGTCAGAGGAGAAGGTCGTCCCCAACAGTGTCGCCATTTTTGTTTCACTTAACAAAATGCCTGGAAATCGGATTTTGAAAATAAAATGAGAAAAAGTACAAGAAGTACAAATTTGATTCTGGGAAGTATTGCTATGGAAGTCTGATCTGTAAATGATCACTTTGTTCCTTGGACCATACGATGATGATGAAGATCACTGCTAGAAGATGAACAATTGGAAGAACTAAGTCACCAGAAAGGTATCGACACACTTGGGCACTAATGGCGAGGCCGAATGCTTTCCTGCTTTGCTTTACTCTGTTCTGGAAGAAAAGTTGAAGAAGAATACTCCAAAAAATCAAAATCTCTGGGCTCTGATCTCTATGTATTCTCTCCTCTCTCTCTGTCTCTATCTGTCTCTGTCTGTCTGTGTGTCTCAGAAAAATAAGTCTATTTATAGACTTGGGCTCCTGTGCATAAAAACTCAGCAAAAGTTCCGGCTTTACGCTAACAACTGTCACCCATGATTGGAGTCATCCTCTGCATACGTTGACACGTATCCCATAATTTCAATAAGAATAGAATGCACGTACACACGTTCTTCGAGATGTGTGGCATGAAAGCCATGTAGGCAAACCACGTTCCAAATTGATGAAGAAGAATAGGGCGTAAAACACAACCCAAAATACTCTGAGCGTAAAGTAGTAGACTAGGCGTAAAATAGCCATGACATGAACTTCCTGCGTAAAGTGGTTGTTAACTAACCTTGAGCGTAAAAGTAGCCCAAATAAACCTTATACACATGTCAACTTTTGAGCGTAAAAACTCATATAGTCTCCGTACGTAAAAGAAACCATATTATGAGCGTAAAATAGCTCAGTCCACATACTAAACGACAAATTGGTCTCTGTGTAAAACAAATCCCTTTGATTTCTGTGATATATGCCATCATTAAATCTTCATGTCAGACTTTTCATTAAATGCAAGACTTGACAGCTTTATCCAGCGTAAAAGTGGCTAGCCTGTCTTATGCGTAAAACCATTAGCTTTGACCCGGGCGTAAAATGATTAGCCTGCTTTAGGCGTAAAGTGATTAGCCTCTCTTTGGCGTAAAGTGGATCAATTTGAATAAAATGATCCATCTCTTTGACTCATTCTTATGAAGCACTTTTTACGCTCCTACACCCCCTATAAATATTCTCCTAGAAATTAGGGCTAGCCTCCTTAGAATTTCTCAAGTTTCGGAAGAGGTGAGCCTCCATCTTCATAAATCCATAGAAATTCCATTTCATCTTCTTTTTCTCTCAAATCAATTGCATTAGATCCTAATTTTAGTTTTCTTGCTATTTGTGGTGTTCAACCTCAGCTTTGGGGAAATTTGGAGAAGTTTGCTAGCAAGGAAAAACCCCTCTATTGGAAGCTTTTCTTGCATTTTGACACCAATAGGTAAATCAATATAAACACCATTAAAATTTTAGTTTCTTTGCATGTTTGGATAGCCCTAGGTCTACCCTAACTGTAGGTATGCCTAGACCTAGGTTTTGTGTCCATTTCGTGTCCTAAATGGACACGTATCAGTCCTTTCCTATAGGTGTTTGATGAAATGCCCCAAAGGGCATTTTGTTTGGTTTTTCAAATTGTGTTTGAATGGAAAATTAGATCTAGGTCTTGTTTATAGGTTTCCAATTGATGAGCATGATTTAGTGTGTGTTGAACACGCAATGGAACACGAAACCTGTAGGACCGTTGAGCACCTCTAGAGGGGGATGAATAGAGTGTGTGTGTGCAGCGGAAAAATAATCACCAATTTAAAAATTAACTATGGCAGAAAATAAGAGACTGTAAATAAATTCAGCAAGAGATAGAAAGATCAAACTCAGTGACACAGCAATGTATACTGGTATCCCTCTGAGAGGACTAATCCAGTCTCGAGTACTCTTGCTTGATGTTAATCTACTATGGCACAAGCTAAATGAGAGCTTGCAGTCTCTTACAACACCGTACTTGGTGACAAGCACACGACCAGCTTCACAACACCGTGCTTGGTGACGAGCGCATGACCAGCTTCACAACACCGTGCTTGGTGACGAGCGCACGACCGGCTCCACAACAGAATAGTTTCTGAACTTGGAACGACCTCTTTACAACTCTTGGACACCAAAAACTCTAAATCAACACAGATATTACTGGCTTTAGGCTATGTCACTACCATATTTCTAGTGTGAGGTTATTTTTGACATTTTTGGGGTAATTTAAATTTAATAGAATTTATTTGAATTTTTAGGAATTTTTGGGAATTATTTTGGAATCATTTGATAGAAGGTTGACTAGGTTGACTAGTTTTGACCCTTGTAGACCAACCTAGGAGCTAACCCTAGTTAGTATGGACTTGGTTAGGTTATGTGACTCTAGTCTAACCTAGCTTGACTTAAGATTAGTGGTAATTAGTTCATTAGAATTAGATTGAGGAATTAGGAATTTAATTGGTTGAGAAATGACTTGTGATTTCACAAGTCATTTCATGACTTAACCTAATAGGACTAGCCACCTAGTGAAAACCCTAGTCTAGTCCATCTTGGCCGGCCACTTAGTCTAACCTAGGGATTCCCCCACTATAAAATCTCTCCTAAAATATAGGATTGCCTCTTTCTTAGGAAAGCTCAAAGTTCAAGAAGGTTTGTTTCCTATTGTATTTTAATCCCTAGAACTCCATTCCTCTTCCTTTTTCACTCTAATCTTTTCCATTAGGTTCTAATATACCTATTCTTGCTTTTGTTAAGGTTTCATCTCAGTTTGATGTGATTTGAGTGGATTGGGACATCAAGACAAGAGCTATTGATTGGGGATTTTTTTTGAAAGTTCAACAATAGGTAACTTTCTTATTTCTCCATGAAATTTCATTTTGTCTTCATATTTAGGAAGCCCTAGGGATCCCCTAGTGTCTGTATTAGTGTCGTGTCAGGTTTCATAAGTTTCGTGTCCATTTGGACACGTATCAGGGATATAGCCTAGGTGTTTGTCAAAATGCCACTGAGGGCATTTTGTTTGGTTTTGTGGAAAGTTTTTAAATAAGAATTAGGGTTTTGATATTGCCTGTGGGTCTCTAGTGTCTGTGTTGGGTTTTCGTTTCGTGTCAGGCCTAGGGAGACACGCGGACACGCGGTGCACACACGCGCGCGCGCTACAGTCATCCCCTGCTATTCGGGGGCTCTGGAGGACACGACACGTATTATTTTGACACGAAACTTGACACGTGGCATGGGGCCATGACTGGCATCCCGTGTGTCAAGTCCCATGTGTCCCCGTGTCGTGTCGAGGGAGAAATCCTCGTTGTACAGAGATTACACTGACACAGCGCACTGGGTTTTCCCCCACTGATACCGTACTTGTATCTGACACAGACACGACTTGGACACGGGCTAGCTAGCCTATTGGATAGCCCTATAGGTGGCCTACCTAGGTTGGTGTGCATGAGACACTGTGGTGTCCTGTGTCGTGTGCACGACACAAGTGCACGTGTGCACGAGGCAGTGCACTCGACAGTGCACTGTTATGCCTGTTTTGGGTTTTAGGAGTTTGGACACGTTTGTGTCCTCTAGTATGGACACAAACACCTAGTGTGACACCTATACATTGTATGTTACAATTACCTACCTTTGATTTGTTATTTTAGATTAATTTTGTTAATCAATTCTCCATTTTTCCTAATTTCTGAAATGGTGTATTGATTTCCTGATTTTTTTTCCAGTTTTGTTACTGAACTTGGTCATCAAATTAATCTAGTTTTACACTGTTAAATGCATGTTTTAAAGCTCTAATATGTTCTAATATATGTGTTCTAATTGTGGTTAAATTTGTGTAGTGATTGGTGGTTTTGGTTTTCGATTTGGCCAATGACAGTGTAAACTGAGTTCTCAGTTTTAGGACCTTAGTTTAGTGTTCCTATTTCCTGTGCAGTAGGGAACTGAACCTTAGATTAACTTTGTTATTCCAAATCTGAAATCTGGGGACTCACACACCCTTCACTAACACAGATATTTCTTCACACCACACATATTTTCATTCATGTACACACATGTAACCCTCACACAGGAATCTGAGTATAGGTTTCATGATTAGGTATTGTGTTTGGTTAAGTTTAATTTGAATCTGAGAATGTTGATATGTAGCCAAATCTGAGAAATTCTTTTGGCCTTAAACCTGAGATTTACACATTCACACACACAGTTTTTCCTGTTCACACAGTCACTTAACACACACCCTCACATTTTTCCTCATCACACACATCACTCACACACATTGCTACTCTCATGCCTACACACACACACATGCCTTCCCTCTCTCTATATGCACATATATATATATATATATATATATATATATATATATATATATTATATATCTATATATGTATGTGTGTGTAATATAAATGCATGTATTAGTATCTATATGAATATAAAATATGTATGTATAATGTAATGAGTGTATGTATATATATATTTCTATGCTTTAGCCTAGAGTTATATAGGATGTATATATAATGTATAGTGGTTATAGGTTATGTGCTCTAATTTAGATTATATATATACCAATGTGTGTATTGTATAGCTATAAAGATAATCTTGTGTATAGATGTGTTATAGGCTAGATATATGGCATGTAGAGATGTGTATTGGTAGGCTTGGCATGGTATTGCCTAGATTAGTCTTGATTAACCTAGAATAGTCTTGTTAGATCTAGATTAGACTATTTGACTTAGGTTTGACTTTAGGGTTGACCAGAGTTGACCAAGAGTTGACTTTGGCCTAGATTGACCTAGAATCATGTAGAATGCATAGTAGGACTTCATTGTACCATTTTGGATTTGTTGTGACTTGTGCTATTCTGATTAGGAGCCAGACACCATTCCTCGGACAGTACTTTCATATTGGACACTCAGATACCAGGCGAGTACATTCTCTGATCATTTCATATCCTGCTTAGAATTATTTCCTGCAGTAGATTACTTTACTTGTACTGTCACGTTGGTCACACGGATTGGTACTATATGGATCCCTTCTTGAGATGTTATCCTTAGGGAGCACCAGGTACTACATGTTCTGTGCGTTTCACTTACATGGTGTATCACTATGCTTCATTGGTTCACTGATTACTTGTGACATATACTCTTATGATCACAAAGTCTTCCTTGAATCCTTATCCCATACATTGGGTTTTCTAAAATCCCCATTTATGGGACATCCATGTACCACCCTTCGGGGGCCTAGCATGGAATCATAACATAACCTGGTTGGATCCTTGTGTATTGATTGGGGGTACGAGGGAGTAGAAGTGGACATGTGAATAATACACTAGTAGTATCTTATCAGAATCATTCCGTAGTATCTTATCAGAATCATCCCATGCCATTTACATATCCATGTTGTACTCTGACTCACTAGCCATATGTTAGCTCTTTATTTATAGTAGATATTTCTATTACAGCTTTCTTTCCCTGTTTACATACTGCACTTCTTTCAGTACTTGTATCTTACTTTACTGCATGATTATATCTTCTAACCTGCTATAAACTGTTGAGATGTACTATACTCGCTCCTGTCCTGACTGGACCTGTTGAAATATTACAGAGGACGAGGAGGAGGCCTGCCTGGACACTTTCTACGGGGTAGCCTTAGATGACACCTGCGAGCTGGACCCTCAGGAGGACCCAGCTCTAGCTGAGGATATCACCCCGATTGCCTAGACTAGATTAGTTAGGCTTATCTTATTTTATGTAGTCTTGAGGCATGTTTTAGCTAGACTTTATTTGGAGTTCAGAGTTGTATATATTCTTTCATTCTGTATCTGAGACTATGTACTTCTGGATATTGCTGGGATTATCTTAGACTACTTTTCATCTATTTATTTTCTTGAGTTATATTTCATATCGTGCTATCTCTTCCTTAGTTGTGATTGAGTTTTACTGCTATGTCACCCCCCCATTCGGGGAGTATAAACTGTTTAGAGATATATTGCTAGATGATTGTTGACCTAGAACAGCGTTCTACCGCCGACACTGCGGCGTAGGCTGGACGTACCCACGTCTCGTGCCCTTACTCTAGGGTACAGGTCGTGACAGGCTAAGAGATGTATATGTATAATTTAAAAGCTTTAGAACGTTTTGAAAACACTTAAATAGTAGAGAAGAGAAGATGAAGAATGAATGAGTGATTTGAAATAAAAATTTCTCTTCTATTTATAGGTGTTTTTTGGGACCGAACTCGGACAGAGTTCGGGCAGAGTTCTGATGCAAATATTTCGCATAGAGACGTTGCTCGCAGATTTGGAGGCAACTAACATTTGAATTCAAATTGACCGAACTCGGGCAGAGTTCGGACCGAACTCGGGCCGGACTCGGTTTTGACTTCTATCAAAGCATTTTTCGAAATATTTTATCAAAACAGTTTGTAAGAAAGGATTTTGGAATATTTTATAAAAGATGTATAAATGAAAATGGGTAAGCTTTTTGGAAATGTAGACTTGGATTACCCTAAGCCAGTATTACCAAGTTGATTTTACAAAATAAATCCTAGACTCAATAAAATGTAGAAATACAGAATAAAATATAAAATGAGTCAACTTCAGATTTGATGATGTCTTTGCTTTGTTGATGCAGTACAACGCCCGTTGATATTGATTTTATATCTCCTGAAATGATTAGCAGCAGTTTGTATATTTTGTGTATTGACTTAAGTGTATGTTGATTATCGAAATCGGGTGTGACCATGGAATGGGCTAACAATTTCCCCCATTTTGATAATTGACAAACTTGAGTCTATACCAAAATATCTCTTTAAAAAAATAACAAATAAATACCTTAGCAAAGGATTTGTTTGAATGTCTGCTTGTAATGCTTGCTTGTTTTGGTATTGGTACTCATTCTCCCCCTTTGTCAATATAAAAATGAACTTGGCTCCCCCGTATTGTGTGAAGCCAACAAAAGACCAACAGACAAAGTGAAATGATAAAATACCATAAACATAACAGAGACAGATAACAAGTGCTGAAATGAAAGTGCTAAAATATATAAAAAATGTCTCACTACAAATCCAAAGTACAATCAGAAATGCTAAATGTCTAACTATGAAGTTTAGACATAAAAAAACATCATGGCATAAAATCATCAACTAACTCCTATCCATAACCATCAGCTGAATCCTCGTCACAAAGTAGCGTCATTACTGCCAGGGGCCTCTGGAGGAAAGTAGGCTGCAGTGGGATCGAAGTACTGAAAATATGCCTCGTCTCCAAATCGAGGACTAAGGAAGTCTGGATGAGGCAGAATGGTGACGGGACGGACTGGATCATGAGATAGACTGTAGTGGAGATCCGCAAGTCCGTTCCGAAACACCTGGGCCTGATAAATGTGCACTACACCAAAATTGTCTTTTCGGAATGGAAGAAATCTGTTCCAAAAAAATTTAGGAACGCTTTTATTCCGTGCCTATTTATGGGCTGCCAAATTTCTAGGAACGAAAAAAAGGTATTCCAAAGGATGGTAGTTGGAACGCTTTATATGTGTGCCAGTATTGGAACACCAAACAAGCGTTCCTAATAAAATGTTTCCGATTAATTTTCATGTCACTTACTGGAACGATTTATATGCGTGCCAATATTGGAACACAAATAAAGCATTCCTAACAAAGCCTTTCAAATTAATTTTCTCTAAATTGGCTAGAATTTATTGCAGGCTAGGGTTGGAATAGTAGGAAAGCATTCCAATTTGGATAATATTAAAATAGGCACCTTTTATTTAAATGTTCAAATTATTTAAAATTTCAAACTGGCTTGTACATTGAATTAATATATAGATAAATATTTGTAATCCTCTTGACATTTATGGCAGTAATACTCATTATAATATAAATGAAAGTAAATGAACATCCATAACATAAGTACGTACACAAAACATAAAGGTAAAGCTATATAGACTAATAAAGTCAAAATGTCTTACATAAATATTGTATGTTTAATACAACTTTACTAAACTACCATGCTAAAAATGTCCAAGAGGGGTGAAAATAACTTGAGCAACAATTTTCTCCTTGTTCTTTTACGTCCTCGTAGTATTCCCTTCCTTTTTCTATTCCTTCAAGCTTTATAACCTCTCACGTTGTTGTGATGGCCATCGGATCTGCAAAGTCGAAAGGTCACAAAAATATTTAGTCTACAAAATAATTAATAAAAGAAAGAGTAACAAATATAGATAATAATTATTGAAATCTAAGAAATTGATGTTAGCTACCAAGTGGATTACAATGGCTAAAAGAATAAAGGGCCAATATCACTTCCTTTCTAAGTTTACTAGTACTTCATTAGCTACCTTTCTTACCCTCCCCTTGCACTCTAGCCAATGCAAGCAAGATAGGATGATGTTTTGGCAGTGAGTCTTCAATTGTTGTTCCTACAAGGTGGTTTTGGCAGTGAGTCTTCGACCGTTGTTCCTACCATGTGAAGATGAATGCGGAGAGGATGCTTTTCCTCATTCACTTTCCTACAGTTGAGATGGAAAAATAGAAATAACTGATACAGAGAGAAAAGAAAAAGTACCTACGATCACTCATTCTTCACTTGAAACAAACTCATCAACAAACATAGCAAAGCCATGGCCATGGACCTCCCAATACTGAAGCACTTCCGGTGCCCGATATCGCTGGACCTCATAAAGGACCCCGTCGTCCTGTCGAACGGCATCACCTACGACCGCGGCAGCATCGAGACCTGGCTCCACGACCGCACCACCTGCCCCATCACGAACCAGGCCCTGCAGGCCACCCCCGAGCTCACTCTGAACCACGTCATCCGCTAAAGTAAATAACTAGATTGCCATGATTCATGTACATGAGAACACACCCAGATAAAGAGTAAAGGCTTTGTGTGGATAGTTCAAGGTTTCCAATCAACACAAGCTAACATCAGTGTGTATTTGACAAACTTAAGCACGCCTGCAAAACAATGGAAGCCAATAAGTGGATATATATCGTTAAGAAAGAAACCAATGTCAACCATGACACTTCATGAACTAAAACTTGATATTCTTTTGGGATCTAGTTATATATAAATAGTAAACAGGTGTACATCCATTTTCCAATTGACGTAAGCTCAGTCATGAGTAGGTGCTAACGAATTTAGAAAGCATAAATGGCGTCTAGACATACAAAAAGTTACACGGCTGATAGCCTGTTAAAGACCAAGTCAAGCAAGATTGATTCATCAACTACAATACATTTCATTTTACTTTTATATGTGTTTCGCTTTTGTTTTTAGGCATAAGTAGGTACCAAAATGAAAAGAATAGAGAGGGTTTAAATCTGTTCTCAATTCTAATAAAATGGCAGTAGGCAAGAAGTGTATCTACTTTCCCCACATGGAGACATCCTCCTCTATGTTCCGAAGTTTAGCCTATCAAGCATTTTTGTGTTATCTCAAAATCACATGCATATACCTTTTTATCTAGAGCAGTCAAAAATCAGACAATCATGCATCAACAAAATGTAAACAAAGAAGGAAGTTTTCATACCACTGCTCAATGCTCTCCAAGTCATTGTCACCTAAGATCTTTGTCAGCTGGTCCTGGCATAGGGTACTAGTTTGTAGAAGTTGTTTCTGCTACTGGGATAAATTAGAAGCATCCATCAAATTTCGTGTGAAGACGATGCCATTAAGTGGGTTCCTTATTTCCTGGCGGATGTAAGTAACTTACTTAAGACTGTTCATTGCAGCCTATTCAGACCATCTTTGTATCTGCAAAGCATGTTGAAGTTCCATACTGGCCACATGCAAAAAGCACAATACTCCAGTGATCCTACCTTCAGAATTAGTCATCTTGTTTGCTGGAGGTAATGCTTCAACAAACTTACCATTGCGATCAAAGAAACCAAATAGAAATTTCTCTGCATCTTAGCCTACAATCACAACATTCAATACAATCCTAAGCTTAGTTAAGGTGTCATGGTCTTTGTCCCGACACCCAAAACCATGAAGGTCAAACAACTCGCCGACGAGCATTTTACCTACTATGTCCTCCCTTCTCAAACCAGAAATGTTTTGCATAGCTACATTCCACTCATATCCCATGAAGAAAGAAAAAGACCCCATGCCCATGGATGATTCCTAACAATATCCCTTCTCAAACCAGAAGTTGGCACCATGAAGAAAGAAAGAGACGCCGTGGCTAGGGATAATTCCTACAATATATCTACAGAAAAATGACCTAAACGAAGCAAAAAAACACTGGAATCCCTACAAATTCCTCAAGAACTTCACCTGGAGAATGATGGAGAAAGAAACGAGCTTCATTTCTCCAATTCTAGAACAAATTCATGTGGTTTAATCAAGGAAAAAGCTAGTAATGATGGTGATGGTGAAATAAAAGGGAGAGGAAAGTACAGGAGGAAGAGGCAAAAGAAGAGGAGCAAAGCCAACAAATTATTCATATGGAAAGGAAAATATCTTGGGAAAAGTATACTTATTGTTACAGGGAATTTTCCGTACAGGACCGGTGCGTCGTCAATGAGTCCCTCGGGAGCCACGAGTCCCGCTAGAGGCAAGGACTAGGTGTCCAAACGGACCAATCCCACCTTCACCATACATACAACTCATTCCACTGTCTGAGTTCGCTCATGACTGTACCCTCTGCAGCAAAACTGGCAGCGACCTGTAGGACAAAATTTGCGACAGAGATTAGTCTACATTTATCCCCAACAGAAAAAAACTGATGTTGTGCCAGTTTTTCAAACATTTGGGGGAGAAGAAAGGAAAATATGCATATGCCATTGCTACATGACTAAACATGGATGAGGAAAAAAGTTTCAGAATTACAAGTAGGCAACTTATACGACAGAAAGAATAATCAGAGCAGATGTGGAATAGCATTTTGATCTCAGTAGAGTACTATCGAAGGGAAGCATATAGCAAATGCTTGAACTGAAGGACGCCAATGCATAATTACTAAGTTTATTTAATCAAGCTAAAACATGAGTTATATCCCCTAAATCTCTCAACAAACATAGCTTGCTTACCTTGTAGGTGCAATAAAACTGGCTAGATTGCCTTACTAATCGGGATCCATGCTACATACGATCACATATTCAAGTGAACTTATGCTGATGAATACCCATTCTTCTCAAAGAGGCCTTACATTGTGCATCTTTATTATGCACGACTCCTATAACAAGAGATTCTAAATTGTAGAGGTAAAAGAAACTCACTTGATTCTTTGCCTGCTTCATGTCTTCCATGTTTAATGGCCTCAAGGTGATTTCCTCAACCCCCTCCTCCTTCTTAGCGGCCCCATCCTGCTCCTTAGTTTCTGATGCCTCCGCCATATTCTCCCTTTTATCAACTTTCTGCTTCTTCTCCTGATGTAAGTGAATATAGGTGTAAGTGAATGTATAACCACAATTAATAGTGAGAGTATTATTCATGGAACCAAATGTCAAAGGTTGCTGGGATCAAGTGAATAAGTTACTAGTAATGATCAAAGTTGCAAAAATGAATGAATAGTTACATACGTATCAATAGTAGACAATTTAAAAGTATATGATTTTTTGATGTAGCATGCAAACTCTCTTCATGATTTGAAACAGTGAGTCCCATGTTCAAGGACTTGTGAAATGAATAAGGATAACCACTGGAAGTAAAACAAATGAAGTTTTAAACCATATCTGCCTTTAATAAAAAGTAGAAGGTGATGAAGCGTCTATACATAGGAACTTTTAGTAGGAACTTTATATTATCTAAGCTTAGTGTTTCTAGATCTGATGCTGGTAAAAATAAGAATGGAACAATATTTGAATAAATAGATTATGCTGGAGCTGAAGATCTATCAAATTACTATCTCAGGCAATTCCCACACCAGTGACTAGAAAATTGAAGAATGTAACCACACAAAGCTTTTCTTTCTGAATTAGCTCTCTTACTGGACGATACGCTGCCGTCATACACACATTTTGCACATGAAATTTGTTAGAAGTTAATAAAAACCTTAATCCATTTAACAATGCTACAGTTCTGTAAGAAACAAATCTTTAGATCACTACCATTGTATCCTTCTGTCATGGTAGCAAGCTCCTTGTAGTCAAGACCTTCTTCCACCACCTCTTAGGACATAATAGTCCTCAAGATAAGTTCCCGACTCTCTAATGCCGGTAACCCAACCATGATTCTTCTTATCATAAATAATATTAGAGATCGAGAGGTGTACGGCCCAACATAAGTTATTTACATTGTATGCCACATCACAAAATTACATACCTGCGCTCAAACCTTCTTATAATAGCTTCATCAAGGTCAAATGGTCTATTTGTTGCTGCAAGAACAAGGATGCATTAACCAGGCCTTGTTAAGAGTCCATCCCAGTAAGTGATGAAATCATTCTTAATCTTCCTCATAGCCTCATATTCTCCAGCCCTACTCCGTTGCCCAAGCATACTATCAACCTCATTGAGAAAAACTATAGTAGGTGAAGCTTTTACAACCAGTATGAACAAAGCTCGCACATTCTTCTCATCTTCGCGGAAAGAAAAAATATATTGGAAAAAGTATACTTGTTGTTACAGGAAATTTTTCGTACAGGACTGATGCGTCGCCCACGAGTCCCTCGACGTCGACTGCATCCCCACCCCATGCGCCCCCGCGACCCCGGCCCGGGTCAAAGAGATGCTGGCCGGCCTCGAGCTGGCCAGCGCGCGGTGCGACCGTGCGAGGTTTCTCGAGCTGGCTGCCGACATGAGAAGGCTGGCCAGGGAGGGCGAGCGGAACAGGCTGTGCATTTCGTCGAACAGTGCGGCCCGGGCCCTGGCCGCGTCGATCTTGGACTTCTCGGTCGACGAAAGGGCATGTTCGGAGACGGTATCGGCGCTGGCGTGTGTCGTCCCCCTTGAGGGCGACACCCGCCGGCACGTCGAGTCACCCGAGGCGCTACGGTCCGTCGTATCGGTCCTGCGATCGGGCGACCTGGAAGGGAGGCTCAACGCTGTGCTGCTGGTCAGGGAGCTCGCCGTCGTCGTCGACAAGGGAAGGGCGGCGGCCCTGGCTGGCACTGAAGGACTCGTCGAGGCGGTCATGAGGCTCGTCAAGGAGCCGATCTCTCTGCGGACGACGAGATCGGCTAGGTCGTCAATTTGAGGGGAAATGAGAGTTTGGGGAAAAAAAGGATATCAAGAGGAAAAAGGTTTTTCTTTTCTTTTCTTGGAACACTTTTCTAGTAAACACATGAGATGCACATGTATGACATCCTCAATTTGAATCATATTTGGAACACTATAGAAGCATTCCTAAATAAATAATTTTTTAAAAATTAGAATTATATATATCTGGAACGTTTTTCTGATTTGGAATACTTTTATGCCGTTTTAGCACCTAGGTACGACCAATAAGCGTTCCGGATTGAAAAATGCCTAGTGTTCCAAAATAGCCATTTTGGTGTAGTGGTGACGGAACTCCGAGTCAACATAAGATTGATGACGCTGTGCTGAAAGAGCGACAAAGTCATCAAATCTCTGATAGAAGCCTGGATCAAATCCCGGAGCAGGGGCTGGAGCAGGAGCAGCATCAGGAGCAGGAGCCTCGACACCGATGTCTGGAGCAGGCTGAGCACCAGGTGGCAAAGGTGGAGCAGGGTATCTGCGAGATATGGTGAGCTCAATGGGAGTGGAGGAGTAGGCACAGGTTTGAAGGTCAATATCAAATCTACGGAAGATGGCTGCCAAGTGCATAGAATACACTAGGTTGCGTCCTGCATTTCTGCAGTTCAGCATCCAGTCCATCATGGTCTTTGGAATAGAAAAAGGAATTCCAAAGTGAATGTGATACATGGTGGTATGTGGAAGGAGAAGTTTTCTCGAGTTGGTGAGTGAAAAAGAGGAGAGGAAGAGGGGTATATAAAGGGATTAGGGCCGGTTGTTCGTTTCTGGAAGCATAACAGCGCCGACCGAACTCGGCCCGAACTTGGTCAGAGTTCGGCCCGAGTTCGACTACTTGCATTTCCGAGACAATAAATGCAGTTCTCGTGGTTAAAATTTAGTTTTATGACTTTTGACTTTGTATTTAGTAACGTACATTATTTATGGGTTAACTGTAGGGGTTCTATCCCAGCTAACGGAGGTTCACCGGGGAACTCTTAAGTACCGTTTCGCTTCGACCGTAGTCGTGGTGACAGACAGACCCTTTTTAGGCTTGTACCCAAAAATAATTTCTGTTAAGTAAATGTCAAAGTTTCAAGTTATAAAATTAAAATTAACTACATTATTACATTATGAATCTGAAAATTCAAGTATACCGAGCTCACGCCTCAATGTGTTGAACCGATCTTCAGCCAATGGTTTTGTGAATATGTCTGCTAGTTGATGATCTGTCTCAATAAATTCTAAACAGATATCCCCGTGTTGTTGATGATCACGAAGAAAATGATGTCGTATCTCTATGTGCTTTGTGCGTGAGTGACAAATAGGGTTCTTAGTCAGATTTATAGTGCTAGTATTGTCATAATATATAGGAATCTTAGTGTAGTACATATTATAGTCTTCCAGGGTTTGTTTCATCCACAAAATTTGAGCACAGCAACGACCTGCGGCGATATACTCAGCCTCAGTAGTTGATAAAGCTACGGAATTTTGCTTTTTACTAAACTAGGAGACTAAGGCCTTTCCTAGGAAATGACATGTGCCACTGGTACTTTTACGGTCCACTTTGCATCCCGTAAAATATGCATCCGAATAACCTATCAGGTCAAAGGATTTGGTTTTAGGATACCATAAGCCAACTGTAGAAGTTTCTTTAAGGTATCGGAAGATACGCTTAACGGCACTCAGATGTGATTCCTTAGGATTTGCCTGATAACGTGCACAAATGCAAACACTGAACATTATATCAGGACGACTAGCAGTTAAATATAATAAACTACCAATCATACCTCGATACTTACGCTGATCGACAGGTTTGCCACTTTCATCAGAATCAAGCTTTGTAGATGTAGCCATAGGAGTCCCGATTGGCTTTACGTTTTCGAAGTCGTACTTTTTTAGTATGTCCTTCGTGTACTTAGCTTGGTTGATGAACGTTTCTTTTGAGTGTTGTTTGATCTGTAGTCCTTGGAAGAAGTTTAGCTCTCCCATCATACTCATCTCAAATTCACTCTGCATACTCTTAGCAAAATCTTGACAAAGTTTTTCGTTAGTAGAACCGAATATTATGTCATCTACATAAATTTGCACAAGGAGAATATCATCATTCAAAGATTTGATAAACAAGGTAGTATCAACTTTACCTTTTGAAAAACCATTATCAAGTAAGAATGCACTTAGGCGTTCATACCAAGCACGAGGTACTTGTTTGAGTCCATATAGTACTTTTTTAAGCTTGAAGACGTGATCAGGTTTTTAAAAATCTTCAAAACCAGGGGATTGTTTCACAAAAACTTCATCTTTTTAAAAACCGTTTAAAAATGCACTTTTTACGTCCATTTGAAATAATTTAAAATCATTAAAGCATGCAAATGCACAAAACATGCGGATGGCTTCTAATCTAGCAACAGGAGCATAGGTCTCATCATAATCAATTCCTTCTTCTTGATTATAACCTTGTGCCACTAGACGTACTTTGTTGCGTAGAACTTGTCCATCTTCACTAAGTTTATTTCGGAACACCCATTTGGTACCAATTATCGATTGACCAATAGGTTTAGGAACGAGTTCCCAAACTTGGTTTCTCTCAAATTGATTTAGTTCCTCTTGCATGGCATGAATCCAAAACTCATCAGAAAAAGCATCATCTATATTCTTAGGTTCTATTTGAGAAATGAATGCTACATTTACTGCTATATCAGAATCTTTAAGAGAGGAACGTGTACTTACACCTTTAGATACATCACCTATAATGAGTGTTTCTGGATGATCTGGCAAGAATTTTAATAAGTCAGACTTTTGGGTCAGAGCTTCCACAGAATTCTTCTCAGTCTTTGCATGTGTCTCTTCATTATCACTGTCGCTAGATCTGTGACCATTCAGCTCATCAAAAATAACATTAATAGATTCTTCAACAATCATAGATCTTTTATTAAAAATTCTATATCCTTTACTCTTAGCAGCATATCCGAAAAATATCCCTTCATCTGCTTTAGAGTCGAACTTACCCAAGTTATCCTTGGTGTTCAGGATAAAACATCGACATCCAAAAACTTTGAAATAAGAAATATTTGGAATTCTTCCAAACCAAAGCTCATATGGTGTTTTCTTCGAGATTGGTCGAATTAACACCCTATTCAAAACATGACAGGCTGTACTAACAGCTTCTGCCCAAAAATACTTAGGAAGATTATGCTGATTCAGCATGACTCTAGCCATTTCGCTTAGAGTACGATTCTTTCGCTCCACAACACCATTCTGTTGGGGAGTTCTAGGACAAGAAAATTCATGGTAATATCCACTATCATCACAAAACTTTTTGAAATCAGAATTTACGAATTCGCCACCATGATCACTTCGGATACGAGTAATCATGAAGCCTTTTTCGTTTTGTACCTTTTTGCAAAATATTTGAAATTCAAAAATAGCATTACTTTTGTTTGATAAAAAGTAAACCCAAGTAAATCGAGAGAAATTATCAACAATAAAAAAAGCGTAGAGCTTACCGCCAAGACTAGCGACTCTACTAGGTCCAAATAAATTCATGTGAATTAACTGCAAAGGTCTGGAAGTACTTACAGCGTTGATGGATTTAAAAGTGGATCTTTGTGCTTTGTTCTTTTCATAGTCAACACATACCATATTTCTCTTGAATAGAATTTCAGGGAGTCCTTTTACCAACTTTTAGTACTGAGTCGTGAGATAGTATCCATATTTGCATGTCCTAGTCTCATGTGCCATAGCCAGCTTTCATCTAGATTAGCTACTAGGCATCTACCTGCATTATTAGTATTCTCCAAAAAGAAAATATAAATATTGTCTTCTCTAATCCCTTTATATACGGGATCACCAGATGACATATCATATATAGTACATTTATCTTTCACAAAATTGATACCATAACCGTTATCAGCCAAATGACTTATGCTCAGTAGGTTATGTTTCAATTCTGTTACTAGACAAACATCTTTTGTTACTGGATAAGGAGAAATACCTACAATACCATTACCAATAATATCACCTCTCAAATTATTTTCGAAGGAGACATATCCTTCTTTCTTCATCGATAGCGTAGCGAACAAAGATGCATCACCGGTCATGTGTTGCGAACATCCGCTATCGAGGATCCATTTGCTTCTAGCATGAGAGGGTTGAGGGTCCACCTACAAGACAAGTAGATGAATCCTTTGGTACCCATTTACTGAAGGGTCCATTCTGATTAGTTTTAGGCCTCCAGAATAAAGTATGATTGTCAACAAGCTTCCTTGCCAAACAATACTGTGATATGTGTCCATGTGTGCCACAATAAGTGCAAGTAAGTTTAGAACCAGATGTGGTCAAAACTGTGTTTACATGCTTGTTTGGTTTCTTGGAGAACCTATAAGTGAAAGCATGGTAATAGTCGTATTTTTTCTGTGCTTTCTTATTTTTAGTCCTCTTAGGTGTATGCTTAGCATTAGGACTAAACTTAGGCTGTGTCACAGGTATTGCCTGTTTGCCTAACTTGGTTTCTAACTTTTTAGAAATCGCAATAGACTCTTCATATCTAGCAGTCACATCTGAGAGTCTTTGTTCTATTACTAGGTGCTTCTTCTTCTTCTCTATGTCATATAGTTCTTGCATCTTGACAT
Source organism: Iris pallida (assembly GCA_029216955.1). Lineage (NCBI taxonomy): Eukaryota > Viridiplantae > Streptophyta > Magnoliopsida > Asparagales > Iridaceae > Iris > Iris pallida. The sequence goes on along the minus strand of JANAVB010001998.1, from coordinate 10,659,104 downwards.
AGTCTCTTTTTTTCTTTTCAATTTTGAGGATAGCCTCATGATAGTCTACCTTGAGTTTGGCTATCTCTTCCGTGTTACCGGTAGTAGATGTCTCTTTAATATCTTCAATAAGATTGGACAGTCTAGCTAACTCGGTTGTGTATGCCTTAATCTCTTTTCGAGATTGCTTATACTTGTCAAGCACAGTTTTGTGATCTTCAAGTAATTCGCTAAAGGCATTTTCTAATTCATCGAAAGTAAAATCATCATATAGAGGGTTTGAAGATACCTTATCAAATGCCATAAGACAGACATTTGCATTGCCGCAGGGTCTGTCCTCTTCTTCTGTATCACTGGCATCACTTTCATGCCAGATACTTGTGTTGGCGTACTTTCGACCGGATGTTGCTTTTCTGCTTGATCTTGATCTGTCATATGGACTGCTTTTCTTTGAAGTTGGACAGTCCTTCTTCATGTGCCCTGTCTTCTTGCATCCAAAGCAAATAGTTTCATCTTCATTGCTTTCTTGCACATCTCTCTTCCTTCTGCTTGATTTCTCAAACTTTAGGAATTTTCTAAAATTCTTCACAAGTAGGACTTGTTCATCACCACTTGATGATTCTTCATCAGAGTCATTGCATGTTGATTTTCTTACTTGAGCTTTGAAAGCAATAGATTTTTCTTTTGGTGTTGCTTCTTCAAACTCTTGCAAATCAAGTTCATGGGTCATCAGCTTGCCCATCAGTGTTTCCAAGGACATAGTGGTGAGATCGTTTCCTTCAATAATTGCTGTGGCTTTTGGATTCTAGTTCTTGGTTAGAGCCCACAGCACTTTTCTGATCTTCTCATGATTGCTGTAATTCTTGCCAAGAGATTGCAGAGGATTAGTTATATCAAGGAAATGAGTAAACATCTGTGAAATTGACTCACCGGGTTTCATCTTGAAAGATTCATATTCCTGTGTTAGTCTACTAATTTTGGATTTCTTCACTTGGGAAGTACCTTCACGAGTTACCTCAAGATGTTTCCAAATTTCGTGAGACGTCTTACAGGTTGAAACTCTGTTGAACTCCGTTTTGTCAATTGCACATAATAGTGCATTGATGGCACGAGCATCTAGACTAGCCTTAGGTTTTTTAGCTTCAGTGTATTTGTCATGAGGCTTGTCTATAAGCTGGCCTTCAACCACTGTGGGTGCTGGTTTCTTATAACCATCAATGACTATAGACCAAAGATCAAAGTCAAGAGATTTTAAGAAGAAAGTCATCCGTGTTTTCCAATAGGTATAATTAGTACCATCAAAAAGTGGGGGTCTATTTGTGGATTGTCCTTCACCGTTGAATATTGATTTCACGGCTGCCATATATACTCTCTGAGGTTTGTTATATAAGAATATAACCTGCTTTGGTACCAATTGTAGGACCGTTGAGCACCTCTAGAGGGGGGTGAATAGAGTGTGTGTGTGCAGCGGAAAAATAATCACAAATTTAAAAATTAACTATGGCAGAAAATAAGAGACAGTAAATAAATTCAGCAAGAGATAGAAAGATCAAACTCAATGACACAGCGATGTATACTGGTATCCCTCTGAGAGGACTAATCCAGTCTCGAGTACTCTTGCTCGATGTTAATCCACTATGGCACAAGTTAAATGAGAGCTTGCAGTCTCTTACAACATCGAGCTTGGTGACAAGCGCACGACCAGCTTCACAACACCGTGCTTGGTGACGAGCGCACGACCAGCTTCACAACCCCGTGCTTGGTGACGAGCGCACGACCGGCTCTACAACAGAATAGTTTCTGAACTTGGAACGACCTCTTTACAACTCTTGGACACCAAAAACTCTAAATCAACACAGATATTACTGACTTTTGGCTAAGAGATGTATAGGTATAATTTGAAAGCTTTAGAACGTTTTGAAAACACTTGAATAGTAGAGAAGAGAAGATGAAGAATGAATGAGTGATTTGAAATAAAAATTTCTCTTCTATTTATAGGTGTTTTCTGGGACCGAACTCGGACAGAGTTCGGGCAGAGTTCTGATGCAAATATTTCGCATAGAGACGTTGCTCGCAGATTTGGAGGCAACTAACATTTGAATTCAAATTGACCGAACTCGGGCAGAGTTCAGACCGAACTCGGGCCGAACTCGGTTTTGAGTTCTGTCAAAGCATTTTTCGAAATATTTTATCAAAACAGTTTGTAAGAAAGGATTTTGGAATATTTTGTAAAAGATGTATAAATAAAAATAGGTAAGCTTTTTGGAAATGTGGACTGGGATAACCCTAAGCCAGTATTACCAAGTTGATTTTACAAAATAAATCCTAGACTGAATAAAATGTAAAAATACAGAATAAAATATAAAATGAGTCAACTACAGATTTGATGATGTTTATGCTTTGTTGATGCAGTACAATGCCCGTTGATATTGATTTCATATCTCCTGAAATGATTAGCAGTAGTTTGTATATTTTGGGTATTGACTTAAGTGTATGTTGATTATCGAAATCGGGTGTAAGCATGGAATGGGCCAACAAAACCCATGCATTTCTGTACCGTACAGCTCCCCTGCTACTCTGGGGTTGTATCAGACACAACACGCAACCAGGACACGTGCCACTTGACACAGACCTAGGGGCAATGTCTAAAAAAACATCCCCAAATTTTCGTGTCAAGTCGTGTCGTGTCGAGTGAGAAAATGCACTCGTACTGGTTCCTCAATGCACTACACGAACACAGTTTTGAGCACTGACACGTGAGTCGTGTCGACTCTGGACACATTGAGGATACCTCGTGTTGACACAAGTGTGTAGCCCAATACGTGGGCTACACGAGGACATTACCACGAGGTCCCACGTGGCTCGTGTCGTGTCCACGAGACACGTGAACCACTGCACGACGCGGTGCTAAACCGCGTATATCAGTCGAGAAAACTCGACTGATACGGGTCTCGTGTCGACACGTGAGGGGACGTAGACACGAGACAGGCTATACTAACCCTAGACCAACCCTTGGCGAACCTAGGGACACGACTACGAGACTCTAGGACACTTGTGACGTGTCCTAGACTTGCACAAACACGTGCACGAGGCCTGTTATTTCACAGTTTCTGATATTGGGTTTTTCTGTGTTTGGACACGATTGTGTCATAATAGTGGACACGTGTTGGATCCTGGGACACGTATATTAATGGTATTTGCATTACCAACCTTTAAATTGGTATTTTAGGTTGTTTTTGATTTACAAATTTTTAATTCCCCAAAATCCTGATACACATGCTATTCCTGTATTTTTCCAGTTTTACAATTCGAATTTTGGCAGTTATGTTGACCTATTTAACTGAGGTTAATTAGTGGTTTTATACTCTAAAGTGATTCTCCTATGTTTGATCTAGCTATGTGTCAATTTTGGACGTTTTCCCTTGAGTTTTGGTTTTGAATGGAGACTTGGAAGTTTGTACTGAAAAAACTGAAACTGTTGAAATGTTAATGAATTTATTCCTTTCCTTTTTCCTTAACTGTCCAGAACTAAACTGAATTGTGTGTAAATTTATGTATTGTTTCTTTTCCTTTCCTGTCTCCCTCACTGAATTGCAAATTCTGCACTCACACACACATTTGCTACTCTCAAACACACACACTACTCACACACTAACCACCATATCACACACAACTGAAAATTGATGTCCTTATACCCACTCTACACTGAATTCACATGATACATTCCTCACTGATTCCACACAATACCTGTCATTAAATCCTTGACACATGCCTCCACAGTCACAAGACATTTTACTCCCTAAAATCTGAAACCTGAGATTTGAATTCCTAATCAAATCATGTACACACACACACACATTGCTTACACACATTTTTCCTATCACTCTAATTCCTGTCACACTCTCATCCACACACACATTACAAAACTGTGAACACACACATGTATTAACCAAGAATTTGCACTCACATTACACACACACACCCTCACAAGGGCACAAGTACTAAATCCCTATACTCACACAAATGTTCACCTCTATTATAAAATCTAACTCTCCTCTATATGTTTGTTGATCTATATATGGATATATATATATATAGGGTTATCTATCTTGTTATGTATGTATAGAGAAAACTAAACCTTTACTCCTATACATACATATATATATATATATATATATATATATATATATATATATATATATATATATATATATATATATATTATATATATATATGTACATATATATGTTTAGCCATGCATGATTGTGAGTTAAATTAGGATGTGTAATGTAGATTGTCTAACCTATACCATGTGTAGTGTAACTTGTAGTTAGTGTTTGTAACCCAATTCTTGCTATACACTTTCATGTAGGTTTCACACACATGTCTACAATCTAACCCTTATGTCACTTGTCCACATACACCTATACACACACATAGCCTTACATGCTAGTTCTCTTCCTAACCTTCTCTTTATATATAATGTTGTATATACATGTAATCCTATATACACATAGACACATATAAATTTCATGATAAATAGCTAAATGTGAAATATGCATGTGATTTGGGTAATGTGAATTGGATATGGCATTTGCCTATAGATAATGTAGATAGTGTAATGGCTTAGCCTATATGAATATGTGAGTTGGCTTGATTTAGGCATGCATAGCCTTGTAATGGTGTGTGTTAACTAGTGAAGACTTGTTTGACCTAGTTTAGACTTGTTAGACCTAGTTTGGCCATAGTTGACCTAGTTTGACTTCTTGGTTGACCAGGGTTTACCAAGAGTTGACTTTGGCCTAGATTGACCTAGATTCATGTAGAATGCATTGAATTGCATCTTGTTATCATTTTAGACTTGTTTAGACTTGTGCTGTTCTGAATAGGAGTCAGACACCACTCCTTGGACAGTACTTTCATCTTGGACACTCAGATACAGGCGAGTACATTCTCTGATCATTTCATATCCTGCTTAGAATTATTTTCCTGCATTAAATTACTTTACTTGATACTGTCATGTTGGTCACACGGATTAGTACTATATGGATCCCTTCTTGAGATGTTATCCCTTCAGGGAGCATTGGGTACTACATGTTCTGTGCGTTTCACTTACATGGTGTATCACTATGCTTCGTTGGTTCTTTGATCACTTGTGACATATACTCTTATGATCACAGAGTTTTCCTTGAATCCTTATCCCATTTATTGGGTTTCCCAGAATCCCTATTTATGGGACTACTATGTACCACCCTTCGGAGGCCGTTACATAGAATCATAACATAACCTAGTTGGATCCTTGTGTATTGATTGGGGGTACGGGGGAGTAGAAGTAGACATGTGAATAATATCCAAGTAGTGTAGCATCAGAATCTTTCCATAGTGTAGCATCAGAATCATCCTATGCCATTTACATGTCTATATTATACTCTGACTTACTAGCCACTGTTAGTTCTTTACTTATAGTAGATATTTCTATTACAGTTCTCTCTCTCCCTTTGTTTACATACTGCATTCTTCAGTATCTATATCTTACTTTACTGCATGATTATATTTTCTAACCTGCTATGAACTGTTGAGATGTATTGTGCTCGCTCCTGTCCTGACTGGACCTGTTGAAAATATTACAGAGGACGAGGAGGAGGCCTGTGTGGATACCTTCTACGGGACAGCTCTAGCTGACGACTTTACCCTACTGCCTAGACTAGCTTAGTTAGGCGTTATCTTACTTATGTTGTCTTAAGACTAGTAGTTAGACTTTATTTCTGTCTTTGAGATATGGGTTGTATATTCTTTCATATTCAGTAGCTGAGACCTTGTACTCTGGATATCTGCTGAGATGTTATCTTAGACTATTTGATCATCTGTATTTTTCTTGAGTTCTATATCATATCGTGCTTCTTCTTCCTTAGTTGTGATTGAGTTTATTTTCTGCTATGTCACCCCCATTCGGGGAGTATAAACTGCTTAGCTTTATATTGATAGATGTTGTGACCTATGACAGCGTTCTACCGCCGACACTGCGGCGTAGGCTGGGCGTTGTTACGTTCTCGTACCCTCACAGTGGGTAAGGGTCGTGACAGTATCCAATGCTATGTACGAGACCAGACATCTGCTTTGTCGCAGACATAGTCAGCAGATATCAGTCTAACCCAGGACAAGAGCACTGGACTGCCGTAAAGCATATTTTGAAGTACCTGAAAAGGACTAAAGAGTATATGCTAGTTTACCAGGCAGATAGTTTAGTTCCCTTGGGGTATACAGACTCAGATTTTCAGTCAGATAGGGATTCCAGGAAATCTACCTCAGGTTATGTGTTTACTTTGGGAGGTGGAGCCATTGTGTGGAGGAGTATCAAGCAAAAATGTATTGCTGATTCCACCATGGAAGCCGAGTATGTGGCAGCCTCTGAGGCAGCCAAAGAAGCGGTTTGGCTCAGAAACTTTCTGTTGGACTTGGATGTGGTACCTAGTTTCTCTAAGTCTATTACACTTTATTGTGATAATAGTGGTGCAGTTGCAAACTCGAAGGAACCACGAGCCCATAAGACAGGCAAACACATTGTGCACAAGTACCACCTGATACGAGATTTTGTAAAAAAAGGAAAAGTTGCTGTGATCAAGATAGCATCAGCCGACAACCTAGCTGATTCCTTTACAAAGAGCTTACCATCTAAGGCTTTTGACAGTCATGTTGAGGGAATGGGAGTCAGATGTGTAGCAGCATGGCTTTAAGTATAAGTGGGAGATTTGTAACAGTATACTGAAAAGCAATGCTTTGAGTATAAGTGGGAGATTGTTAGGGTTATATACTAAAAGCATCACTTTTGTAGTAACCTTATTTCCTTAAATTTTGAATGAGAATCATATGGACAAATGTTTGCATATTGTATTTGTTACAAGTGTTAATGCAAATGTCTGATATTCTATATTGTAGATAATATGGTGTGTGGTGTCACACAGAAGATCATATTATCAGTTTCCTATGGAGTATACAAATAGTTCACAACCTAGATGGACTTGGACAATCTATTGGAAAGGTTGTAGTGTAATCTGGTATTAGTCTATCTTGACTATAGGTTTATACTAGTACACTTTGTGTGTATTAAACAGGACCACTTGAGGTTGTTCTCTTTGTACTGACTACATAAGAGAACAAACACCTCTGTTATTATGGATGCTTGTGCTCTTAATCCGGATATAATAACGGACATGTATATACAGTGTGCATTACTTTTACTCATAAAAGAGTGAGTTTCATTATGGATCAACAACCTCTATGAATTGGGTAATAATATTGTATGTATGATGAGCTGTTGATTATAAATGAAATCCATGTCCCGATACATCGGATTGATGATGTACCCTTAAGGAGCTCATAAGGATTGTCATATAAACCCTGCAGGTGGATTATATCTGACATGACCAATAAAGTTGAGCGGTACTACTTAAGGATAAAAGATGTCGAATCAATATAGTTGTCAGTAACTTAATTTGATCGACAGACATACGATATCTTAATATGGGGAGCCAAACGAGCATATAATAAAAGGAGCCCACAAACATAATTTAGGATTAGGGAGGTAGTGCAACAATAGCTCATTAGTGGACCGAGCTATTGTTAATGGGCATGGATTGTGTGTTCGGGCTGAATACGGGATATCCATAGGAGGCCTAACCCTAATTTCTCCTCATGGTCCCTGCCGTAGCCTATATATATCCTCTATTCTCTGGCCGCCATATTACTGATCAGAAATCTAAAACTTTCTCTAAATTTGTGATTCATGTAAGAAGAGAAAGAGAGGGCTGCAAAGTAGAAGAAAAGGTTGGAAGATCGTCGCCCACACGACGTCCAACTCGAGGAAGGAATACGGACAGAAGATCTTGGGGTCGTCCGCTCGAGATTGCCAAGAATTACTTGTCTCCTTTCCGCCGCAGGTATAATTCGTGAACCCTAGTTTCCGCCTATGAACGGTTAGAACACGTATTAGATCTGTTTAACTTTCTATCGATCAATACGCACACCAAAGGAAGGGTCCTGGGAATCTCCAGTTCCATCAAGGTCGACCTCGGCAACGAATCTTCTCCAAAACCAATCTTCGTCAGTAAAAGCCTGACAGACGAAGAGCGAGAATCCCTACTGGAACTCATCAAATAATATATTAATGTGTTCGCCTAGAGCTATGAAGACATGCCAGGACTAAACCTCGAGGTTGCCCTTCACAAGCTCAACATTCGGCCAGATGGAAAGCCGGTCAAACAACAACAGCGACGCTTCCGCCCGGGCATCATGGATGCGATCGAAGACGAAGTTAACAAATTGATAGCCTGCGGCTTCATTCATGAGGAACAACATCCAGACTGGGTCGCCAACATAGTTTTGGTCTTCAAGAAGAATGGGATGATTCGAATCTGTATCGACTTCCGCAATCTGAACGAGGCATGTCCCAAAGATGAATTCCCCCTTCCTATCACAGACATCATGATCGATAACACATGCGGCTTCGAACGCATGTCATTCATGGATGTCTTCTCGGGGTACAACCAAATCAAGATGTCTCATGACGACGAGAAGCATACATCATTCCGAACACCGATTGGCACATACTGATACACAGTCATGCCTTTCGGTTTAAAGAATGCTGGCGCCACATATCAAAGAGCCATGAGTATCATCTTTAGAGACCACTTGCGCAAGACTGTGTAATGCTACGTCGATGGCATCGCCGTCAAGAGTCGCTATAAGGGAGACCATCTGCAGGACCTGAGGATGGTATTCAACCTGATGCGAGCGCACAACCTGAAGATGAATCCCACAAAATCCTTTCTGGGCGTATCCGGCAGAAAATTCCTGGGTTTTATTATTATTGCCCAGGGAATTCATGTAGATCCAGAGAAGACGAAGGCAATTATGGAGATGGGTCCCCCAAGAAATCTCCGTGAACTCAGAGGCCTTCAAAGGAGGCTAGCTTACATCATGAGGTTCATTTCTAACCTCTCCGGGCGATGTCGGCCATTCACCCATCTCATGAAGAAAGGCGTCTCGTTCGTATGGGATGAAGAATGCCAACGTGCCTTCGACAGCATCAAAGAATACTTGTCGAACCCACCAGTCCTGGGGGCCCCTGTTGCTGGGAAACCATTCTTGCTAAATGTACGAGCAATGGAGCATTCTCTCGGCGCTCTGCTAGCACAAAACAACGATGCGGGCCATGAACATGCTATATATTACCTCAGCCGAATAATGATTGGGCCAGAGCACCGATACACCGTCGTGGAGAAGGAATGCCTCACCCTTGTGTTCGCCATTCAAAAGATGCGACACTATGTCACCGGACAAACCATACATGTGATCTCACGAGTCAACCCTCTCAGGGTCCTCATGACTAAACCAGGGGCACTCAGCTCCCGCCTCGCCATATGGGCAATATTGCTGTCCCCCTATCATATGATCTTCGTCCCGCAAAAGGCTGTTAAAGGTCAAGCTCTGGCAGACTTTTTAGCAGCCCTCCCAGGCTCGGAGTCGTCCAGAATATATGAAGGAATCCCAGATAAGGTCGCCGACTCGCATGCAACCTCTCACGATGATATATGGCGAATGTTCTTCGACGGCGCCTCAAGGACCGGACCTAAGGGCAACATCGTCGTCGGAGTCGGGGTGGTGCTGGTTTCTCCTTCCGGGTTGGTGATCAATCGCGCTTACTCCCTCACAGAGCCCTGTTCAAACAATGTGGCCGAGTACAACACTTTGGTTATTGGCCTCCAACTTTCAAGAGAGCTGGGGTAGAATATCTTAAAGCATACGGCGATTCGCAGTTAATCGTCAATCAGATCCGGGGTTCATACGAAGTCCGCCATGAAGACATGATCCCCTATCACCAAATAGCGATCAACATTATTTCGTCATTTGAGGGATTCTTCATCGAACACGTTTCCAGACTCCAAAATATAGAAGCCATTGCCTTAGATGGCCTTGCCGCTTCCCTAGCGGTTCCAAACTATGCTCATTAATCGGTGGATGTGATAGGCCATGAACTGGTCTGTCCCAAGAACAATGTTCAATTTGTGGCGAGTTATTCCGCTCAGACGATCGACAAAGCACAAAACTGGAGACAACCATTCATTGACTTCGTAGTCTACGACATTCTGCCAGAGGACCCAAAGGAAGCCACCTCTATCAGAAGGCGTTCTCTCAGATTCTTCTACGATACAGAGACGAAGATGCTGTATCGCCGATCCTAATTGCGATGTCTGTCAAACGCAGAAGCCAAAGAAGCCGTATGCGAAGCTCATGACGGTTGTAGGATGTGGAAAATTATGACACGCTGTCATTTTCATCCATACGCTTAAAGACAGATGTCAGTTGAAGCCATACGCTCATTCAAAAGCCATACGCTCAGTAAATATTTTATTATTTACTGAAGTGACAGCACAGCATATGTTTAAATGAGGAATGAATCTGACACTTCATCTTTCGTGCAAAGATAGCTGTCACGAGAAAAGTAACCGTCGTATAGGTTTTCGAAGAGCCGGTTTTGTCTTTTACGAGGACAACTCAGCAGCCTTCATAAATACAAAAGCCATCATTACTGTCAGTTTTGACAGTCTGTCAGCCGTCAAATTCGCAGTCACGACGCTCGAGAAGATTTTGTCAGTTATGGGAAGATATGGTGTACCAAAGAAGATTGATGATAGCCACGTGGCCACTTCTCCAGTGAGCGTATCAACCTCACATGACTCCTTCTTCACCCAGTCAAGTGAGCGTATCGACCTCACATGACTCCTTCCTCACACAGTCAAGTGAGCGTATGGACCTCACATGATTCCTTGTTAACCAAGCGAGCGTATGACCTCACATGACTCCTTGCCCATAAAGTGAGTGTATGGACTTCCTATGGCACTACGCTGTCCAAGTCAGCGTATAACTCTCCTTCAACAAGGCAGCGTATTACAGCAACCATATCCAGGATTACAGTCAACACACGTTCTCACGTGTCCTGTACCTGTTATCCACTTCTCTAGAAGTTATGCAACGTGGCATCCAGGCCATCAATCTCTCCTGAATATGCTCCACTACTTTCAATCGCACGCTAATGTGTCTCCATCAGAATTTGCCACGCGTCCCTGCAGTTATGCACACGTCAAGTTACTACCTGAGCGTATGCTTAAGGACAGTTATCCTGAACTCTATAAAAAAGAGTTTCTTCACATTCATCAGAGACACAGGTCATTTTCAGAGAGAATAGAGAGATTGCCCAGTTGCTGTCCAAGTTCTTCGAAGTTCGAGTTTTCTTCATCGCATCGTCCAAGGGATAAAGTAATCGTCTTCTAGATTAGATTCCTACAGTTGTAATTTTTTCAGATACAAAATAAATAAAGTGAATTTATTTATGGAAAACAAATTGGCGACTCTGCTGGGGAAAGCTGTCTCCTCCAATGAGATAGCAACAACTCAATGCGATACTTCGTCGATCGGCTTGACGAAGAAGACGATGGTTGTACAATTCGACCAATCGGCTTATGAAGAAATGCTCAAGGCGAAGGAGGGCCGCACTACTTCCTCCGCTCTTTCTGTTGCCAAGAAGAAGGGACACTCCGTCTATGTCCCTAAGTCTTCTGCAGCAATCCGAGACGCTTCTGTCACTTCTCATGCTGACAAGAACACGTCTTCAACTTCCATGAAGCACACTTCGGCTTCTCGGAACACGGCAACAATGGTTTCCCCTAGTCACACTGACAAAATTGGTTCTTTAACCAAGTCAATGTGTCCAAGGAAAACCATCTCTGGACATGTTAAAGTCCCTTCTCCTTCTATTCTTACGACAGCAGTCGGCTCTTTAGCCATTGATGACTCTGAGCGTATGGCATTCAAAGGGCAGCGTACGGCAAAGGCAGTGTACAAAAGCCAACATCAGGCAGCGTACGCTGAGCCAAAGCCAGTATATGCTAATAAAAAGGCAGCGTATGACCAGAAATCCAAACTGAAGTCAGCGTATGCTAACAAATACAGTCCTTTGACTATTTCTGAAAATCAAATTGGGGGTTCTCTTCCACAGAACATACAAATGATTCCCCCTCAACTTGCACATCTTGTGCCAACTAAGGAGAAAGACTCCTTAGTCAACTCCTCTACTCCTAAGGTCTTTACCTCTGGAGTTAATTTGACTAGTACTCTTACTAGATCAAACAATGGAAAACGCCTTTTGGCTAATTCCTCTAAAGATGGATTATTACCGACTCCTAGTCAGAATAATACTCATCTTCCTTCTCTCAAAATTTCTCGGTCTGAGAAAGACAAATTACAAGTATCCAAGACTGATATTAAAGTCAAATCTCCCACGGATCTTCGTAATAAGCTTAATCAGAATCGGTTCGGTTCCACTGAGACAAGCATATTAGACCCTGATGCAGAATATGCCAAGAACTATGTGGCTCAAATTAATCAGTCTTTATACACTCAGGAACCAAGAAGACAGAAGAACAAAAGACAAGTTTCTACACAGAAACTATCTTCAAATACTTCCCAATCTGTTCCTACAGATCTCCGGGAATATTTGCAAAATAAACAGAGAATTGACACTCCATCTGGCTATGACATTGCCCATATTCGTCATGAAAAGCATGGTTGTGACTTCCAACCTCGGGTTGTCATCCAATGTTGTTGTTCACCAAAAAGACAATCTGTTTTCGAACGGATTGAATATGAACCAATATTGGATGAAGATGAACCTCTTTATGCTTCTGTCAACATGACTTCCAGAAACATTGGGGGTAGCATACGGTCTGATGCTATATCAGACTCTGAAGATGGTGTTTATCTCGGCACTCGATCCAGGACCGGAGCCTTGACCAGAGCCTCTTCTTCTTCTCATCCAAGTGGTAATCCGGAGATCACAGAAGACTTCCTTGGAGAGTCCAATTTTCCAGTATTGACTCCTGTAAAAAGCCCTGAGAAAGATACTGATTCACACAGTGATGATTCAGAACAGACTGTTTCATCATCTATTCCTCGAATGATTACCACTTACATGGCAGAAAGTGATCATGAACCTTCGACTAGCAATGAGGCTCATGAATAGAGGATTTCTTCTTTAGAACAACAATTGCGAGCTATGGCAGATACATTGAGTGCTATGCACACTCTAATGCAGGCTCAACAACAGACAGCACCACCAGTGGTATTGAATGCCCCTGTTGTTCCAAACCCCGAACCCTCTACTATTCCGGGGGTACAATCTAATGTTCCTGTACAAACCACACCAAGTCACTCTGGAGCTGGGGGTGGTACATATGCTGCAGTCCCTCCTCCCAATTATACTCTACAAGCCACAACTCCACAATCTTCGGGAGTTGTCTCTGAAGAATTAAAGAATCTCAAAACTCAATTCGAGACATTCAAACAGAAGGATGGTTTACAAAGGTTAGGCATCAAAAAGCCTTATCCGATAGAATGGAAGCAGGTATCGTATCCACCAAAATACAAACCTCCGACCATCTCTTTCTATGATGGGACAACCTCTCCAAGTCAGTTCATTAATCATTTTGAAGTAATGACTGATCAACTGCAACCAAGTGACGCTCTCCTTACTCGGGTGTTCATTGGATGTCTTAAAGGGACGGCTTATGAATGGTATAGAAGTCTCTCTGATGGGTGCATTACCTCATTTGCCGGTTTTAAGTAAATGTTTCTTGAATGATTATACGAAGGGCTCAATGATATGACCATGTCGGCTCTCATAAGAATCAAACAGAAGAATAATGAGACCACTGAGGAATTCATTGAGAGATTCAGAAGAGAAGCCCTCAAAATGCCTCTTGGAACTCCCGATGCTGTTACGATCGACACTTGCAAGTCGAACCTCTTACCAATTATCAGCATGTGGACAGGGTCCACTCAGTTCCAAGATTGGCCTTCTTTTATTGTCAGTGCCAAGGCTGCCGAGGTCAGTGCTGAGACCTTCAAGGGTCTGGGGGTACAAATGGCTCCCAAAGAATCAAATCAGAGTGCTAGCAATAGTACTCGACCCAACAATCGCAAAGGGAAAGAAGCTCTTGAAGTCAATCTCCAAAACAGTAGTCAAGAGGTAAAGACTACCCAAGCTACTTCAGCTCCAACAAATCAACAACAGAGATCTCCTCGGCCGAAAGAAGAATATTCTTTCGATGATGACGATGTTCAGGGTATCTTTGAATGCTTACTCAAAGGTAATAAGATTCAATTGCCAGAAATTAAAAAGCCTGATGAAGCCAATAAGACAGATCATCCAAAATACTGTCCATATCATAGAATGCTGGGTCATACAATCCGGTCTTGCTATGTATTAAAAGGGAAGATTCAAGAGATGATTAAATCAGGAGCTGTGACCTTAACACCCAAAGACAAAACAGTCACAGCAAATGTAATTTCAATGCAGTTCGGTGACTTCCCTCCCTTAATGGTGGAAAGTAGGATTGTTTCTATCCCCAAAGCAACTCTCGAAGTTATAAACATCCCACCAGCACAGAATGACGGACTTGTTCCTGTCACAACTAAGAAGGGAGAAATCATGTGGATTCACCCAGACTTAAAGACAGAGTTTGAGACGTCTTCCTCTTCTCCTCGAAAGATTTCCTCATCTAAAAAGAAGCTCGGGAAGACTAAGTCATGCAATGTGACTTATAGTTTCACACCCGATTTTTATCTAACCTCTACTTTCGTCTCAACAGGGAATTCACTCTCTACGAAGATAAAATCTGTACCTCAAATTGAAGATAGGTACAAACCTGCTTTTCATTTATACAGTTCACAATCTCGTGAATTGATGGTGAAGATAGGTTATGATCTAGCCACTGCCCCAGGTTTGAACTCAGGCAAGGGACTCCGAGCACCTTTGGCCATCACCATGAGACATAATCAATCTCGTGTTGGCCTTGGTTTTTGGAATGAAGCTTTCATCAAACATAAAAGAACCAAGAGCAAAATAAAAAATTGCAGCATGGTTTCCATAGACCTTGAACCAGAATCTGAAGTTGAAGTTCATGCTTGAACTCGGTCAGGAAAAGTATATTTGAAAGATTATGCTGAAGTTCCTGAAGAAATTTCTGACGTTCCTTCGGTTACAGCTTCAACTCCAATCTCTACTGAAGAGCCTTTAAATGTTCCTGTTGAGACAGTTCCTTCTAAACCGACAGCAGCTGACAAAGGCAAACAACAAGTCCGCTTCGACAGACCATTGAAGAAGCCATCTCCTACAGGACTTGAAAAGCCTTATAATTTTGATATATTGGCTCAACTAGCCAATACCCCAGCTAAATTATCAATCTTTGAGCTCTTATGCCTCTCTAAAGAGACTCGAGAAACTTTAAGTGAAGCACTGCTGTAAGCAAAAACCTGCTTAACTCTTCTTAAGAAGTTGGAAACAGGACCTGTTTCTCATTGCCATAATGTATTGGAATTTATTCCAAACATTACCTTTACGCAGGACGATATGCTGCTAGAGGATAATCGACATGATCGTCCTTTATATCATACAGGATATATTGATTCTATGAAGGTTGATCGTTTACTGATTGATCCAGGATCCGCTCTCAGTATTATGCCAAAGGCTATGTTAGATGCATTGAAGATACCTGTGCATAGTCTTTCCAGTACTATCACTACCATCTTGGGATTCAATCAAGGAAAAAGTGAGCCTTTAGGCAAGATTCGCCTTAAATTTCAAATAGGCGATCTTCGTACTAAGGTTACTTTTTACATCATCGACAATCATGGTTGCTCATATAATGCTCTATTAGGAAGACCATTCTTGCATGAACATAATGTCGTTCCTTCGACTCTTCATCAGTGCTTCAAATATGTTGATGATAATGGAGAAGTTCAGAAGGAGGTTGCAGATCTTTACCCATTCAAAGGAGTCGAAGATTACTTCAATGACGCTCACATGTACAAAGATGAATACTCGAAAGTCTTGCAAGCTATGGATAATGAAGATGAGACATCCAAAGTTGATACTTTTGTTATTCCTGTAAAAGGGCGTATCACTCCTCCGCAGTCTGTTAGATCATCCGAAGAAGGCTCACTGATAATTCCGGTCAGTGGACGTACTACTTCATCATCTGCCCAGGGCTCACTGATAATTCCTGTCAGTGGACGCACTACTGCACCATCTTCTCAGACTAGATCAGATACTCTGATCATTCCAGTCAGTGGATGCATTACTTATCCACGGTCTTCTTCAAGGGAGCTCACCTCTTCTGAGCCTTTTGTTATCGATCTTAATCGAAACAAAAATTCTAACTGTTCTTCTTCCTCCCCCTTTGTCATTAATCTGACTAAGTCTGACAAGGCTCAGCCTTCTGTTGTAAATACAGCATCTAGTATTAATGAAGCATCTCCTTTGCAGTATATTGATGTTTGTGGTTATGTACAAAGTTATTTACAATTGCTAAATAGCTTAGAGCCACTAACTATAGGGGTTGTTCAAGCTCTTCATACAGACGTATCATTAGACTCTATACAGAAATCATACTTTGTGGTCCCCAGTCGAAAGAAGGGAGAAAATCCAATATTTTTCTATAAAGGATCTCAGAATCCTCCTAACTTGGAAGAAGATGACATAAACGATGATACTGGAAGGTTACAACTGCGTCGCTACAGTCAACAATCCAAAAATATCATCAAGAATATGGGTTATGACTTTAGAACCAGTCTCAATAATGGAAAAGGAAGAAGAATGCCTGTTCGAATTCCTCCATTAAAATATGGAAGGACAAAATATGGTTTAGGTTATATTGCTCCTACCCTTTTTATCAACATAGTCCATGAAGATTCAAAGTCCGATGAAGACGAACGATCTGAGTCTTCTGATTCTCTCTCTTGGGATTCTGACACGAGTATTGGCGATCTTCATCGCTCTATTCTATCCATCAATATGGTCTCTGTTGATGGCCCACAAGAAAATGATGAAGATGAGGATGATTTTGAAATATCACCTGAATCAGAACAATGGGCTCAAAGATTAGATAATCAATGGGAATTCAGGTTCGAACAGAGGGAACCTCCTACCGAAGATAAACTGATCCAAATTGATGTTGGTGAAGAAGGTTCCCCTAAACTAATATTCATCAGTGAGAGTCTTTCAGAAATAGATAAGCAAGACATGATCAAGCTTATTCGTGATTATATCGATGTCTTCGCCTGGAGCTACGAAGATATGCCAGGACTAGATCCGAAGATCGCAAAGCACAAACTCAATATCATGCCAAATGCTAAACCGGTCAAACAACAACAGCGACGATTTCGTCCAGACATTATGGATGCAATTGAAGCTGAAGTCAACAAGCTTATGGCTTCTGGATTTATTCGAGAGGAACAACATCCTGAATGGGTGGCTAACATCGTTCCTGTCCTTAAAAAGACTGGCAAGATCCGAGTCTGTAAAGACTTTCGCGATCTCAATGCTGCTTGTCCTAAAGACGAGTTTCCTCTTCCAATTACTGATGTCATGATCGATAATACATGTGGTTTCGAACGAATGTCATTTATGGATGGGTATTCGGGATACAACCAGATCAAAATGTTTCCAGATAATGAAAAACACACTTCCTTCAGAACGCCGATCGGTACATACTGTTATACAGTGATGCCGTTTGGTCTCAAGAATGCAGGAGCAACATATCAGCGAGCAATGAGCACTATATTTCGCGAACATCTCCGAAAAATAGTCGAATGCTATGTTGATGATATTGCAGTCAAAAGTCGACGAAAGGAGGATCATATCCAAGATTTGAAGACTATCTTTGATTTAATGCGTCAGCATCAACTTAAAATGAACCCTACTAAGTCCTTCCTGGGCGTCTCTAGTGGTAAATTTCTCGGCTTCGTCATTCCCGCTAAAGGTATACACGTGGATCCCGAGAAGATCAAAGCCATCCAAGAGATGCGTCCTCCACGCACCTTAAAAGAGCTACGAGGATTTCAAGGAAGAATTGCTTATATCAGGAGATCCATTTCCAACTTATCAGGACGCTGCAGACCATTCCACAAACTTCTGAAGAAAGGTGTATCTTTCATCTGGAACGAAGAATGTCAAAAAGCATTTGATGACATCAAACAATACCTCATGAACCCTCCAGTTTTGGTACCTCCCGTCTCGGGAATACCATTTCTTCTATATGTTCGAGCTATGGATCATTCTCTTGGTGCATTACTCGCCCAGAAAAATAAAGATGGTCATGAACAGGCCATTTATTATCTCAGTCGCACAATGACAGGCGCTGAACCGCGTTATTCTCCAATCGAGAAAGAATGCCTAGCATTAATGTTTGCTGTTCAGAAAAATGCGACATTATATTATCGGTCAAACGATTCATGTCATTTCCAGAGTAAATCCTATCAGGATTATGATGAAGAAACCTGGTATTCTCAACTCCAGACTAGCTAATTGGGGAATCTTGTTAGCCCAATATGACATGCATTATATTCCTCAGAAGTCAGTTAAAGGACAGGCTCTTGCTGATTTTCTAGCAGCTCATGCAGTCCCAGAAGATTCTAAATTATATGATGAGATTCCCGATGAAGTTCTGGATTCAAATCTGGTTTCTGAAGAAGTTCCTACCTGGCGTCTATTCTTTGATGGAGCACCTAGAATAGGTCCTAACGACGATATTGTCGTCGGAGTTGGAATTGTTCTTGTATCCCCAGAGGGATTAACTATTCAGAGGGCTTATTCTCTAGATCAATCATGTTCAAATAATGTTGCAGAATACAATGCGTTGCTCATTGGTCTTCAACTCGCTAAACATCTGGATGTTCAATATTTAGAAGTTTATGGAGACTCTAAGCTTATCATCAATCAGATCAGAGGAACGTATGAAGTTCATCATCAAGATTTGATACCTTATCATCGAATAGCACTCTCTATGGCCTCCTCCTTTGAAGGTTTCTTTATCGAACATGTTCGAGGAGCCTATAATACAGAAGCTGATGCTTTGGCTAATCTTGCTGCTGTATTAGCCATACCAATCAGACGTCAGCAAGTGATAGTGGTTTATAACCGAGAACTATTCTGCGTTGAAAATAATCTGGCTTTGGTTTTTCCCCATAATCCAGACGAAGATTCTCTCAACTTTGATGCTGAATTAAAATTTGACAAAGTGTCATTGTCTTCTTCCGATTCTACTATGGAATATGTCTTTTCTAACAAAATAGACACCGTAACTGAAGACTGGAGACGTCCGTTTCTGGACTTTGTGTTGTATGACATACTTCCTGATAACCCGAGTGAAGCAGCATCTATCCGGCGCCGGTCTCTCAGATTTTATTATAATCATACTACAAAGACACTATATCGTCGAGCCTATGATGGCCTTCTCCTTCGATGCATCGCTGGTGAAGAAGCACAACAGATAATCCGTGAAGCACATGATGGCGTCTGCGGAGCTCACCAGCCAGGTCCAAAACTTCAAGATCGTATTCGACGTATGGGTTATTATTGGCCCACGATGGTAGCTGATACTATTCAATATGCTCGGAAATGTAAAGCCTGTCAAATTCATGCAGACTTTATCCATCAACCATCGGAGTTCTTACACCCAACAGCGGCATCATGGCCCTTTGAAGCTTGGGGCATGGACGTCATCGGTCCTATCAATCCACCATCATCAAAAGGACATCGGTTTATTTTAGCAATAACTGATTACTTTTCTAAATGGGCTGAAGCAATCCCGTTATCTGAAGTCAAGACTTCTAATGTTATCAACTTTGTCAAACATCATGTCATCTATCGATTTGGTGTTCCTCGACGTATTATCCATGATAATGGACCACAGTTCGTCAGCCAGAAATTTACTCGATTCTGTGATGATCATCGGATTAATAATCTGGCTTCTACAGCATATAATCCAGCAGCCAATGGACTAGCAGAAGCTTTCAACAAAACAATCATCAAACTCTTGAAAAAGTTCGTTTCTTCCAATAAACGTAACTGGAGTGAGAAGCTTGGTGAATGTTTATGGGCTTATCGTACCACAGTTCGCAATGCGATCGGATGTACACCTTTCGCTTTGGTATATGGGTGTGAAGCTGTTCTTCCCCTCGAGATACAAATTCCTTCTTTGAGAGTTGCAATCTCCAATGAACTTACAACAGAAAACAATGATCGACTTCGACTTCAAGAGTTGGAAGCTCTAGATGAAAAACGATTGTATGCGCAACAAAATATCGAGCTATATCAAGCCCGAATCTCAAAAGCTTTTAATCGGAAAGTCAAAGTCAGAACATATCAAAAGGGAGAATTGGTCCTTACTGTCAGACGTCCGATGATCATGACACATATGAGCAAAGGCAAATTTGACGCGAAATGGGAAGGCCCATTCGTAGTAAACAAAGTCTTCTCTAATGGAGCATATCAGCTTGCCTCTATGGACGGAAAAGTCACGATGATGCCTATCAATGGTAAATTCTTAAAGAAATATTATGTGTAAATAATATTTTCATTACTCCCCAGCAAGTGTAAAATCAAAAATTTATTCTTCTCTACAAAAGCTATTTCGATGTCATTTTCCCCAGCGGAAACTGATATTCTACCATGTATCATTTTCCCAGAGAATTTGATATTTTGTCTTATTAGATTCCCAGTAGATTTAGTAAAGATCTTGTATAGAAAATCATGTCCATATCACCTCTGAATTTTCTATCTCAGTATGTACCATATTCTATGAAAATGATATCTTGTCCTTTTGATTTCTGAGTCTAAAGATCAGTGAATAAAGGCAAAATATATAAAAGCAGGAAGGATACATCATAAACAAAGTTTCCTTGAACAGAGTTTATTTGAGACAAATTCTTCAAGAAGTACATCATCATGGAAGATCACTGGTATCCCTTTCGTACTTGGGACGAGGACCACATACATAATTAGCAAAAGAATTGAATACATCATTTCCTGACCGCACCAAGAACTGACAGGCAACCAGCCTCATTGCTTCTTCTTCTTCGGTTTCTCCTTGTTCGACCAGGAAATCCAAGATATCTTTCGGCAGCTTGGGAGCAGACGAGCTTTCGCCCGTCTCCTTCTTTTGTGGAGTCGAGTGCTCTTTAGCATTTTCATCGACTTTGGAGACGACTTCGGTTTTCTTCGTGTTCTCTTCGGAAGACATTTTGAATAAAGGAGAATGATGTGTGATCCTTCCACTCAAAGAGATGCTCTATTTATAGACATATATTTGCCAGAATTAAAGGAACGTATCTTTTCCCGATATTCATTCATTAATACTTGACGGTTCATCCGTACATTTATTATATTCATCCGATGGTTCGTCTGTTCATAATCTTCTATCGATTGGAATTCGTTATCTTTCACAATTTCATAACCTTTGACCTCTGTATAAATACAAATCTGACTTTCTTTTTTGAGTCTTTACATCCTCTCACGTCCATATTACCTCTGATGGTATTGTACACTCTAAAAAAAAACAGAAATCAAGATTTCTATTTATCATGTTCTTTTTACATCCAGAGAGATACAAAATCACTTCAGATAAAGAAGATTTATCATTTCCATTATAATATTTTCATAAAAAGTCTATTACATTTCTTAGACTTTCCTACAAATCATAATGGAAATCTATTACAAATCTTGGATTTTCATTCTATGTACAACTGAGATCTATTTCTTCTTGGATCTTCTCTGGCAATCTCGTTGTTTGTGGCAATTCCTGGGTGTCCAGCTGGAATCAAACTCTGGTCTTATCTCTCAGACGAGAGGAGAACCACAGAGTATGGCAACACGTTGGCGTGTTGCTGCCAATACAGCGCGTGGAGGAACGGCGGCACCTCAAGCAGATAGGAATGTATCCAAACCTTGGGATACAATTCCTAGTTCTACCGTGAAAGGAACTCTACTACCCGATTTCTCGGGGTTGAGTTGACTCCACCATCCAACTCTCGTGTATAAAGGCTCTTCCTACCATCTGAGGAAGACCCTTCTATCACACGAAGAGTTCTGAGTTGTCTGATGTACGCGTCAAAAGCGTATGAGCTCCCTGATGTAGATGTCAGAAGAACATTGTCCACAGCATCCATATCACCAATGCCAGTTCTGAAGAAGGTTTTCAGCCAAAATTCTGCAAGAAACAGTAAAGAAAAATCAGTTAACAGAAACTGGCCAAGCAAAGACAGATGCATTCTGTTCATTTCGGGAAGATGAATTTGTCCTTAGCAAACAAAAAAAATTCGATGCGTGCATATTGAACTTACCGCTGAGTTTGCTGCTAAGGATTGACAGATCCATGTCTGGTAGCGTGCACAGAGATTTGACATCAGACAACATGGCTTTCCTATTTCCTTCTTATAGAAAATTCATTCTCAGAAGAGAGGAAGAAGAATGGGAATATGAGTTTGCGTGGAGTTCATCCATCTATTTAAAGTATGGAGCATGAACCTATTCTTGGAAAAGACCCGCATAAATAGCGCTCGTAAACATGGAATGAATGACACGTGTACTTTGGAAACCAGCACAGCCTTGGAAATATTCAAAGAGTGCTTTCCACAACATTGGAAGATAGCGTAACTTACGGGCTATTTATTGGTGCACGCTATTCATTGGCGTACGTTATTTAGCGTAAATCACAATGTTAAAGGACAGCGTAATTTATAGCGTAACATACGCTGATATACGCTATTCAGTGGAATTCACAAAACATTGGAAAATAGCGTAATATACGCTATTTCATTGGCATACGCTATCTAGCGTAACCTACAAGTTGGAAGACAGCGTATTCTACAGTTATTCATCGGTGCATGTTAGTTTTCAACACAAAATTATACTAAACAGAGAATTCTTGAATATTCATTTTCATTAAAGGCACTGATGGCCTTACAAAACAAAAAAGAGAGAGAAAAAGAAAGGGGTGCAACAAAGTCACGCTCTATTTTCCAGAGCGACTAAGCTTGACGCCTAACTCTTCTACGCTTCGGACCCCCATGCGGTGTAACAGAGTAACGAACATTTTACGCTTCTCTGCGAGGCTCTGCCCATCAGAAGAAAAGGAGCCGTCCAGACCAAAGTAGCCCAAGAAATTCTTGGCTAAATGCATAGGGTCGTCCTTGAGCTCGATGACGACAGGTTCGGGTTCTTGGCCCCCAAAAGTGGGGTCACCATGGGAACAGAATCCCAACTTACGTGCTTCTTCTTCAGCAGCTTCCTTTGGAGTCATGGTTTCAAAAGATGAAAGTCAAAAATTGAATTCTCTCGGTTTATATAATAGAGCTTGCTGGCTGTTCATATTCTTCCATCAGATTCAATCAATCTCAAAAAATGAAGAGTCATCATGACATTTAATGAACTCATGCCAGCGTGTCAGGACTCATTCCCACTTTCTGTTCAAAATAATTTCGAACTTTTGAAACTCATAAAGTTCGAAAACTTTGAAGGGGGTCTTGTAGGATGTGGAAAATTATGACACGCTGTCATTTTCATCCATACGCTTAAAGACATATGTCAGTTGAAGCCATACGCTCATTCAAAAGCCATACGCTCAATAAATATTTTATTATTTACTGAAGTGACAGCACAGCATATGTTTAAATGAGGAATGAATCTGACACTTCATCTTTCGTGCAAAGACAGCTGTCACGAGAAAAGTAACCGTCGTATAGGTTTTCGAAGAGCCGGTTTTGTCTTTTACGAGGACAACTCAGCAGCCTTCATAAATACAAAAGCCATCATTACTGTCAGTTTTGACAGTCTGTCAGCCGTCAAATCCGCAGTCACGACGCTCGAGAAGATTTTATCAGTTATGGGAAGATATGGTGTACCAAAGAAGATTGATGATAGCCACGTGGCCACTTCTCCAGTGAGCGTATCAACCTCACATGACTCCTTCTTCACCCAGTCAAGTGAGCGTATCGACCTCACATGACTCCTTCCTCACACAGTCAAGTGAGCGTATGGACCTCACATGATTCCTTGTTAACCAAGCGAGCGTATGACCTCACATGACTCCTTGCCCATAAAGTGAGCGTATGGACTTCCTATGGCACTACGCTGTCCAAGTCAGCGTATAACTCTCCTTCAACAAGGCAGCGTATTACAGCAACCATATCCAGGATTACAGTCAACACACGTTCTCACGTGTCCTGTACCAGTTATCCACTTCTCTAGAAGTTATGCAACATGGCATCCAGGCCATCAATCTCTCCTGAACATGCTCCACTACTTTCAACCGCACGCTAATGTGTCTCCATCAGAATTTGCCACGTATCCCTGCAGTTATGCACACGTCAAGTAACTACCTGAGCGTATGCTTAAGGACAGTTATCCTGAACTCTATAAAAAAGAGTTTCTTCACATTCATCAGAGACACAGGTCATTTTCAGAGAGAACAGAGAGATTGCCCAGTTGCTGTCCAAGTTCTTCGAAGTTCGAGTTTTCTTCATCGCATTGTCCAAGGGATAAAGTAATCGTCTTCTAGATTAGATTCCTACAGTTGTAATTTTCTCAGATACAAAATAAATAAAGTGAATTTATTTATGGAAAACAACGGTGTCTGCGGGGCCCATCAGCCTGGCCCAAAATTGTAAGACCGTCTTATCCGAATGGGCTACTATTGGCCCACGATGGTGGCAGATACGATAGACTACGCAAGAAAGTGCAAAGCCTCCCAAGTCCACGCGGACTTCATCCACCTGCCATCCAAATTTCTACATCCGACAGTGGCGTCCTGGCCATTCGATGCATGGGAAATAGATATCATCGGTCCGATCGCTCCACCTTCTTCCAGAGGACATCGCTTCATACTCGCAATCACGGATTACTTCTCCAAATGGGCGAAAGCTATTCCGCTTACAGAAGTAAAGACTTCAAACATGATCAGCTTCCTCAAGCATCATGTCATCTATCACTTTGGACAGCCCGGAAGGATCATCTATGATAATGGTCCGCAGTTTGCAAGCCACGCATTCTATCGGTTTTACGACAAACACAGAATTCAGAATGTTGCTTCAACGCCATACAATCCGGCAGCAAATGGATTAGCAGAAGCATTCAACAAAACCATCATCAAGTTACTCAAGAAGTTCGTGTCCTCCAACAAACGCGACTGGAACGAGAAGCTTGGTGAATGCTTATGGGCGTATCGTACTACAGTACGAACGGCCACCGGGAATACACCATTTTCCCTGGTGTACGGGAGTGAGGCACTTCCCCCATTGGAGACTCAAATCCTCTCGGTCCGCGTCGCTCCGCGTCGCTCCCACTTATCAATTGACGATGGACGATAACTACCGTCGCCGGCTACAAGAGTTGGAGGCCTTAGATGAAAAATGCCTACTGGCTCAGCAACGGATCGAGCTATACCAAGCACGCATCTCCGGAGCCTTCAATAAGAAGGTTAAAATTAGAACATTCCAAGTGGGCGATCTCGTTCTGGCAGTTCGGAGGCCAATGTTTATGACTCACAAGACCGCCGGCAAGTTCCAACCAAAGTGGGAAGGCCCATTTATCATTGCGGCTGTATTCTCCAACGGTGCTTACCGCCTCGCAAAACAAAAACGGAGACTTGCTCATGCTGCCCGTCAACGGCAAGTTTCTGAAGAAATATTATGTCTAAACGACATTTTCCGGATTATCGAGTCATGTACCCGCTGGTACCGCTGAACTCATATTCACAAAATTTTGGATTATTGAGTTATGTACCCTCCGGTACCGGTGAACTCACATTCTCCAAATCCCAGATGATTGAGTTATGTACCGTCCGGTACCACTGAACTCACATTCTTCCTCCATAAAAAATCCCATATTATTGAGTTATGTACCCTCTGTACCTCTGAACTTACGCTTTGATTCCAAAATTCCTGGATTGTCGAGTTATGTACCCGTTGGTACCCCTGAACTTACATCCCGGTCACTTTTTTAAGAAAAAAGTCATGTATAACCATAGCTCTTGTAACGCCCCAGTCCCAAAATACGTAGGACTAGGAACGTAGACATGCC
The DNA here is from genome assembly GCA_029216955.1 of Iris pallida. Lineage (NCBI taxonomy): Eukaryota > Viridiplantae > Streptophyta > Magnoliopsida > Asparagales > Iridaceae > Iris > Iris pallida. Next base: position 10,633,153 of record JANAVB010001998.1, on the reverse strand, counting down.
AGCTGTATTCATACGAAATACACTCCAATATATGGAAACCTCGTATGAATACATAAACTGTAAAATGCAGTAGAACCATAACTATTCTCATCCACACAAAATAAATAAATAAAAGATATCATATAATCAACTATGAATTTGTCTTGATACAATATGTTAGGTAGGATGTAAAACCCCCTATTTTTTATTATTTTTATTATTTTATTAGACTTAAAAAGTAATTTATGCAAATTATGATTTGTTTTAGAAAGGACCTTAGCCACTGTTGAATTTTGTAACACAAGACTACCATGAATTTTGGCACGGAAAATGTAACAGTGTGCCTTGACTTGTACATTAGCCATGTCGTGGGAGGCCTAGCCATAGTTCAGTCCGAACTAGGGAAACCAAGACGAGTTGTGAAATGACTTATTCAAATTATTTTAATCAAATATTATTTTATATATTGATTTTTAGATGACCCGGTTTGTCCAATTCAGTCCGATTTGGGCCCGAACCAATTTAAGCCCAGGTAAGCAGGTAGTGTGACCAAATGTGGCCATGTAGGCATATTTTATGTATATAAAAATATTTTCTAAATTACTTTAGAATTTTATGTGCAATTTCTAATTATTTAATTATTCGTACTATTATTGGTATTTTATTATTAAATAATATCGTGCCATATTTGTACAAATTTTTGGAACCGGATAAGGGTGTGCGGTATAAGTTCACCCATTGGAAATATTTTATTAATTTATTATTTATTAAAATTTATTTTGCGAAGATTTAATAAACATGATTATTGTATAGAGATATTATTATTATTTTTAGTTGATTTATTGTGATTTGAATTTTATATATATGTAGATATGTTAAATATTAAATAATTGGGTAGATAATATTTAAATCGTTATTTGGTTTTTTTTAAAATAGGTCATGTTATATGGATATATACATACATACATATATATATATATATATATATATATATATATATATATATATATATATATATATATATATATATATATATATATATATATATATATATATAGCTAAATATATATAGATATAGTTAAAAGTTTTGTAAAAAGAATAAAACAAATTAAACAAACTCATTGTGGTCGGCCCCACCATGTGGGAACCGACCACAAGAGCAAAATATAACAGCAAGTTCTAGCTTGTGGTCGTCCACCACAAGCAGCAAGCTTGGCCGACCCCTTTTGTAATCCCCCTTCATATGTATGCATGCATATATATATATATATATATATATATATATATATATATATATATATATATATATATATATATATATATATGGCAAACCCTATTTCCCTCTAATTCACCTCCTTTCTTCTCTCTCTCCTTCGCTCACCACCAACCCCAACACAACTCGAGCGCCCCAGGCCCCTCTACGTGAGCGTCAGCCCCGTTCCGCGAAAGACGACGACACCACGGCAACAACAACAGATTCCCACTTTAAGGTATCCCACTTCCCCGATCGATTTCTCCTTCAATTCTAATCCGATTTTTGATCCGTAAATTCGTGTAGAAAGCCCACTTGACCCTCTATCATCCCCTTCAAGTAGATTTATTTATTCTGCAATAAATTTCAATTTTAATTAAATTAAAAATCTCAAAAAATTAGTTTTTATAAACCTTAAAAACCCTGTACGAGGTACGTTCCGACAAATCGGGCGACCTCGTCGCAAACTGAGAGTACGTAAAGGTCCGTATCAACTTTGCGAATGTGCGGCTATGACGGAATTTAAATTGGTTGCGTGTGCGCGACGAATTTGACCCGTATCCGTCAAATTTTTCCGTGTCGGGCTTTTCGGAATTTTTCAATTACTTTATGCACACTCATCAAATCGCGATGAAACTTGCGCCATTGGACTCGAAATATTTTTCTGGTATTGTGAGCCAATTTTGGTCCGATTCTGAGACCGTTGATCGGGACGCTATTTTAGCAGGCCCACAATCCCACTCAACGGGCGATTTTGTGCACGGCTCCTCGGAATCCAAAATTGGACATACCGTTGAGTTCGTCTCGAAAAAAACAAATTTATAGACATGTAGTTTGACGACTTTAGAGATCATAGATACTGGCACGCATTTCGATGCAAAGCAGGTCTAACGGCGGACATCGTTTTGACCCAAAATTACGATTTTGCCCCTGTTCCAGAATTTAACTTTTGGACAGGCGTTTCCTAGGTATGTCTTTTATTCCAAACTCGTTCGTGATGTTTGTTTCAGCATCCGGAGCTCATTGTGGATTTTGACTTTCATGTTGACGATTCTGACTGTTGGATTTGCTACATCTCGTACAACCCTCAGGCAAGACACCTTGCCATTTGCTGTTTATTTATTTTAGCTCATGTTTCATGCATTATTCATTATTTTCTTTATGCAAAAATAAACTGTGATACATGGCATAACCTGTTAGAACTTACTGTTCAGTTTTATTTCCTGCTATGTATTATTTTTCTTACACATTAAACCTAGATTTAAGGGACCACCTTGTGTGTTGCATTCATAGGCCTTGACACATTTATACCACATTGTTGTGAGTCACATATAGGACTCGGACATGCGTGATTGGCTGGCCACCAGTACGTATAAGCCGTGCGTTAGGAAATAACTGCTAATAGAATTGCATGCTAGAAGACTTAGCAGTTATGAGTTGGCATTGGGCGGGGAGAACATGATTGGAAGTTAACTACCACCGTATCTATCATAGACTCGCTCGCTACTGAGGAACGATAGGTAGACTATATGCTATAGACTCGCTCGATACTGAGGAATAGTATATGGTGTTGCGACTTGCTACTGAGGTACTGCATTGGTATTTTCTTAACTTGACCCGGTAGTCATGCGACCATGAACTGTTCTTAAAACTGCATTCACTTAGAACGGTTAGGCTACCCTATTCGTTAGGTATGAGTACTCTTGATTTGGGTACTTGTATCTGACCGTGGCTTGGAACAATAACTTATCGCAGATTAGTTCGTCACATCTTGTCCTTGTTTGGTTGTAGGTGTGGCTTACTACTTCGATGAGAAGGTATTGAACCTTGTTGGGGTCCGGATACCATATTGGATTCATAGCATGGAAAGATACGTCACCGTGAATTAGTTTACCATCTCCTGTCCTTGTTTGGTTGAGGGGATCATACGTTCGTTCAATAGGTGTGTATTGGACCATGTTATAATTCAATTGACTTATTTATTTGAGCAATATTTATTCAGTTTATTATGGCATGCACTTTTCCTCAGAGAGACGTAACAAGATACATAAAAAACATGCCATAATAAACTGAATAAATATTGCTCAAATAAATAAGTCAATTGAATTATAACATGGTCCAATACACACCTATTGTACGAGCGTACCATCCCCCCAACCAAACAAGGACAGGAGATGGTAAACTAATTCACGGTGATGTATCTTTCCATGCTATGAATCCAATATGGTATCCGGACCCCAACAAGGTTCAATACTTTCTCATCGAAGTAGTAAGCCACACCTACAAACAAACAAGGACAAGATGTGACGAACTAATCTGCGACAAGTTATTGTTCCAAGCCACGGTCAGATACAAGTACCCAAACTAAGAGTACTCATACCTAACGGATAGGGTAGCCTAATCGTTCTAAGTGAATACAGTTTTAAGAACAGTTCATGGTTGCATGACTACCGGGTCAAGTCAAGAAAATACCAATGCAGTACCTCAGTAGCGAGTCACAACACCATATACTATTCCTCAGTATCGAGCGAGTCTATAGCATATATTCTACCTATCGTTCCTCAGTAGCGAGCGAGTCTACGATAGATAGGGTGGTAGTCATCTTCCAATCATGTTCTCCCCGTCCAATGCCAACTTATAACTGCTAAGTCTTCTAGCATGCAATTCTATTAGCAGTTATTTCCTAACGCACGGCTTATACGTACTGGTGGCCAGCCAATCATGCATGTCCGGGTCCTATATGTGACTCACAACAACGTGGTAAAAATTTGTCAAGGCCTATGAATACAACACACAAGGTGGTCCCTTAAATCTAGGTTTAATGTGTAAAAAAAATAATATATAGCAGAAAATAAAACTGAATAGTAAGTTCTAACAGGTTATGCCATGTATCACAGTTTATGTTTGCATAAAGAAAATAATGAATAATACATGAAATATGAGCTAAAATAAATAAACAGCAAATGGCAAGGTGTCTTGCCTGAGGGGTACGAGATGTAGCAAATCCAATAGTCAGAATCGTCAACACGAAAGTCAAAATCCACAAGGAGCTCCGGATGCTGAAACAAACATCACGAACGAGTTTGGAATAAAAGACATGCCTAGGAAACGCCTGTCCAAAAGTTAAATTCGGGAACAGGGGCAAAATTATAATTTCGGGTCAAAACGATGTCCGCCGTTGGACCCGTTTTACATCGAAATGCGTGCCAGTATCTATGGTCTCTAAAGTCGTCAAACTTCATGTTTATAAATTTGTTTTTTCGAGGCGAACTCAACGGTATGTCCAATTTTGGATTCCGAGGAGCCGTGCACAAAATCGCCCGTTGAGTGGGATTGTGGGCCCGCCAAAATAGCGTCATGATCAACGGTCTCAGAATCAGACCAAAATTGGCTCACAAGACCAGAAAAATATTTCGAGTCCAATGGCGCAAGTTTTTTCACGATTTGATGAGTGTGCACAAAGTAGTTGGGAAATTTTGAAAAGCCCGACACGGAAAAATTTGACGGATACAGGTCAAATTCGTCACGCACACGCAACCAATTTGAATTCCGTCAAAGCGCGCACGTTCGCAAAGTTGATACGGACCTTTAGGTGCTCTCGGTTTGCGACGGGGTCGCCCGGTTTGTCGGGACGTACCTCGTACAGGATTTTTAAGGTTTATAAAAACTAATTTTTTGAGATTTTTAATTTAATTAAAACTAAAATTTATTGCAGAATAAATAAATCTATTTGAAGGGGATGATAGAGGGTCATGTGGGCTTTCTACACGAATTTACGTATCAAAAATCGGATTAGAATTGAAGGAGAAATCGATCCGGGAAGTGGGATACCTTAAAGTGGGAATCTGTTGTTGTTGCCGTGGTGTCGTCGTCTTTCACGGAACGGGGCTGACGCTCACGTAGAGGGGCCTGGGGCGCTCGAGTTGGGTTGGGGTTGGTGGTGAGCGAAGGAGAGAGAGAAGGAAGGAGGAGAATGAGAGGAAAATAGGGTTTGCCATATATATATATGAAGGGGGATTACAAATGGGGTCGGCCAAGCTTGCTGCTTGTGGTGGGCGGCCACAAGCTAGCACCTGCTGTTATATTTTGCTCTTATGGTCGGTTCCCACATGGTGGGGTCGACCACAATGAGTTTGTTTAATTTGTTTTATTCTTTTTACAAAACTTTTAACTATATCTATATATATATATATATATATATATATATATATATATATATATATATATATATATATATATATATATATATATATATGTATATGTATATATCCAAATACCATAATATATTTAAAAAAACCAAATAACAATTTAAATATTATCTACCCAATTATTTAATATATTTAACATATCTACATATATATAAAATTCAAATCACAATAAATCAACTAAAAATAATAATAATATCTCTATAGAATAATCATGTTTATTAAATCTTTGCAAAATTAATTTTAATAATAATAAATTAATAAAATCTTTCCAATGGGTGAACTTATACCGCACACCCTTATCCGGTTCCAAAAATTTGTACAGATATTGCATAATATTATTTAATAATAAAATACCAATAATAGTACGAATAATTAAATAATTAGAAATTGCACATAAAATTCTAAAGTAATTTAGAAAATATTTTTATATACATAAAATATGCCTACATGGCCACATTTGGTCACACTACCTGCTTACCTGGGCTTAAATTGGTTCGGGCCCAAATCGGACTGAATTGGACAAACCGGGTCATCTAAAAATGAATATATAAAATAATATTAGATTAAAATAATTTGAATAAGTCATTTCACAACTCGTCTTGGTTTTCCTAGTTCGGACTGAACTATGGCTAGGCCTCCCACGACATGGCTAATGTACAAGTCAAGGCACACTGTTACATTTTTCGTGCCAAAATTCATGGTAGTCTTGTATTACAAAATTCAACAGTGGCTAAGGTCCTTTCTAAAACAAATCATAATTTACATAAATTACTTTTTAAGTCTAATAAAATAATAAAAATAATAAAAAAATAGGGGGTTTTACACCTCTGAACTTTCTTCCTGAAAGAGCCCCTTCCTCATGATCCACTACCCGCACTCCCAGTGCACAAAAAGGGAACATATCCACAAATTTCCAAAACGACCACGTCGATGTTACCTCTGAGTCGTTTCACTTCCGCCAAAAATAAATCACCCATCTACATAGAACTTCCATGTCCTCATTACCTCTGAGTCATCCTATGTACCCCATCATGGAGCCCACTCCTGCCATGTCCTCATTACCTCTGAGTAGGAAGGCTCCGTCGAAGAAACCCTCATGCTTGCCATATCCTCATTACCTCTGAGTAAACATGTTGATTCTTTTTCGACTTATTATCCGTACCCACGACCGGAGTACGCCAAGGATAGTAGGTCCACAAATATCCTCCGTTGAGTCCACTCCTGCCATGTCCTCATTACCTCTGAGCAGGAAGATTTCGCTGTGAGAAAACCCTCATGCTTGCCATGTCCTCATTATCTCTGAGTAAGCATGTTGATTCTCTTTCGACTTATTATCTGTACCCACGACCGGAGTACGCCAAGGATAGTAGGTCTACAAATATCCTCCGTTAAGTCCACTCCTGCCATGTCCTCATTACCTCTGAGCAGGAAGATTTTGTGGTGAGAAAACCCTCATGCTTGCCATGTCCTCATTACCTCTGAGTAAGTATGTTGGTTCCCTTTCATCCTATTATCCGTATCCTAAGCCAGGGTACGCCAAGGATAATAGGCCCACAAATGTGCTTTGCTAAGTTTCTTAGTACATGCCCATCATTTCTCATCATGCCCTCGGAGCCCAACTGCTCCGTGGCAATCTTTCTTCCGATACCAGGAGCGTCCATGACCACCTTACCGTGGAACTGTTCTAGGTATCCCCAATCAAACTTGTTATCCGTACCTAAAACCAAGGTATGCCAAGGGTAACAGGTCCACAAACAAGTCCCCCATGCGGGGCAAACATCACCATAACACCACAAGCACAACAAGCAGTACAGGTAAAGGGTAGAATACAGCATGCTCTTTTATTTGGAAGGCAAAAAGTACTACATGTTCTAGGGACAATGTCCCATTTAAAGAAAGAAAAAGAACGAAAATAGAAAAAGAGAAAAAGACCGTCTATGGTTCGGCATTACATAATTCCAGGAGACGGTTCTTCACCAAGGTGGTCCCCTGTTCAAGCTACTGTTTAGCTCGGCGCTCCGCTTCCTGGGACAACCGCTCCGCATTATCCAAGTCCATGTGTGCCTGCCAGTCGTCCTCCAACTTCTTCAGGGTTATTTCCAGACCAGCCGAAGCTTGATTCACTCTGTCAGCCTCCTGGATAATTAGTCCCCTTTCGGTACGGGCAACCTCAAGCTCAGACTCCAGGAAAGCTAACTTCCTCTGAAGCTCAAGGATCTGCTCCCGTGTGTCAATGACGGGAGGCAGTCGCTTCTCGAGCCGTAGCATCTTCACTCTCGCGGCTCAATTGATCATATCAATCAGACAGATCGCGGAGGTCCTTCAGTACGGCCGGCCTAGACTTATCCTGAGCAGCCCTTATCTTCTCTACAGCAGCTGTGAGGAAACCGCGCTCCTGATCTATAGCAGCAGACAGATCAGCCTGCTGTAGCACCTGAAGTTAGGCCACCAGCTGATCAACCTCTAGCAATTTTGCCTCCAGAAGCGTAGCTACCCCTCCCCCACCGGGAAGAGTCTTAAGGATATCAATATGACCCTGGGCGCATTGCCGAGCCAAGACAAAAGAGGTCCCTCTTTCCACATTAGCCGCTACCCCCTCTTCAAATGATGATAAAAGTTGTCAACCACGTCCTATAACGCTTCATCCAGAACCTCTGTAGAGGACGGCGTCAAAGGAAGCATGGCCGGCAACGTCGAAGGAGGTGCGCTAGAACTTGCCACCAAGGAGACAAATTCCGAGCGGAATGATGCGCGGATAGCGGCTAACTCTTCTTCGCCACCCGAAGAGCCTGGACACTTGGCAGGGCAGAGAGGTCGACCCTCGGAGCCGCCTGAGCAGAAGAGGACGCAAGGACCATTGTCCCCTGCCCCGGCTGTCCTACCACTTGACTTTCCGAACTTGAGACAGTGGGAGGCCCCTCAAGACGAGCCGGAAAGGGAGGAGGTACGCTCCTCTCCGCCAATGCCCCTTTGGCAGAGCCTGTCCCAATAATGTCCATCATCGGCACTGGAGAGGCAGGACCTGTATGTCCAGGGCAACAATCAATCGACGTAACCCGAAGGATGTGATGATAGAGCAGATAGGCCTCCTCGCAAGTTAAAATTCGGCTTATCTTACCAGGGGAGGAGCATGGAGGCTGCAGCTCGCTCGCAGCTGACATGGTCTCCTCACCTGTAATAGCAAAGTTAAATTCCGCTGGCTCTTCTGTCCCTGCCACCCCGGAGGGAGGTACGACTCGATCAGCGTCATCTTGATAAAATTCAAGCAATTTCGGGGATAGGTTCATCGGAACCCCCGTCATCTTGGGTCATGACCTCGGCAACTTGAGATTCCTCTTCTTCTGACACCTACGGGAGGGAAGGAAAATGATTAAAGATCAAAACTGGAAGAAACAAAGAACTAAATAAAAATGGTAGTAACTCGCTTTACCTCCGAAGCGGGATCGACCTCCTCGCTTCTCTCCCTTATAGTTAGCCTGCGACGTCTAGTCGCAGCCAACTTTTGGGAGTGAGGAATACCACCAACAGGGGAGATTTTTCTGCTATGCTTTCGTACAGAACAAAGTACGACGGGTGGCTGATCCGCCACCATCTCATTTAACGAAACAGGCGACTTATCTGCCCTAACATCTTCCACCAGGAAGGAAGAGTTATCTGCATCATGCTCCTCGTCCTCATCATCCGTAGTGGTGGAGTTTGAGTCTGGCACTTCGACTCTATTCTTCTTCTTCTTCCACGTCTTGGCCCCTTGGGGCTTCTCATCCAAGCAGTACCAACAATAAAACTGGTACCCGGGCTAAAACCAATGGGGAGCATGTTCGCCATGACATGGTACAAGGCCGCCATATACAAAATCTCTACCGATGCCTTAATGGCAGGAACCGAGAAAGTGGCACGGGTATGAAACGTATCATAGTAATGCCAGGCCCTGATGCCGTCAAGGAGGCTACCTTCAAAACCCAGACAAGAGCTGGGACTGTCCAGAAAAAGTTGGCTGTACCCAAACTGACGAGCAAACCTGCTGGACAGGTAAGGTTCCAGGAAGACAGCATTACGGTTGTGGTATACCAGGTGGGCGGGGCGGATGTTACGCAGCCACAGAAGCATCTGGCCGTCCAGAAGCTGAGGCGACCCAATGCCGTCGAGATGTACATCCACTATTTTCTCAGCAGTAAAACGAGGGACAGATACGAAAAAGTTGTACATATCTGCTCTCGCCAGCACCATCCGGCAGGCGCGCATGGTCTCGTACTCCCAAGTCTCGTTGCGATAACGGAAGATAAAAGCGTCGTTGTCAGTTATGCCATCTTCACAGCCCGGCCTCATCAAAGACGGACAGTGCATCAGCAGCCACCCCATCAGATAATGATAGGGCAGCTTAGTCCGTTCAAAGTCTTTTATCACATCGCGGGCGATGACCTTGGACGTAAAAGTACGGAGGCCACGGTGTATGCTGCACACCATAGCCGGGAGGAGAGCTAGTTTGACTCCCAAAACTAGTTTCACAGCCGGGAGGATAAAATTACGACTGATCCTCTCAATAGAACCAGCTCATCCCGAGACTACGCAATTCTGCAGCTATACCATCAAGAATCCCGCCAGGAGCGCCTTCACTGACAGCATTTGGGTATCCTGATAAAAATAACCAAAAGAGTCGGTTTGACTCCCAAATCTGTTACTAGTGGTGGCCACCCTCTTGGCCGACGACACCAAGGCTTGAACCGCCTCCCGGGATTGAGGACGTCGGGAAGTAACTCGACCTGAGGCACCCATCGAGAAGAGATAGCGTACCCAGTCCTTAGTATGGGGAGCATTCCCTTCCGAGCTGCTGTCCTTCTTGGCTATCTGCAGACATGTGCTATAGTGGCACAATATCTCTTGATAAATAGCTACGAAGCCTGGATACCGTTCCTCCAACTCCTCGAACTCCTCATTCGTAGGAGTGTACGCCTCAAAAGCTTCATGCCCCCAAGGAAGCTTGGAAACCACGTGCATTTCATAGAGGGCAAGCTCCATTTCCCCTACAGGTGTATAGAAGGTTCCCGTACGGCGGTTGTACATCTCCAGCAGAGCTATAAATAATCTCTTGTTTATGGGCAAGCCGTGGCTGGTGTCCCGAATAGCATGATAAAGACCAATCTCACACAGAAAGGCCTCATACTTTCGCAAGATCTACATAGACAGATTGATCCACAAGGGAATAGGGTGTATCCAACTCGGGAGCGTCAACCGGCCAATGGGATAAGAGCCTTTCCGAGCAAGTTGGTTTAGGAAAGTGTCGGCTGCAGAAAACGTGAAATTGGGACCCGACACATTCAAGAAAGTGCCCGGGGCTAATCCTATTACATAGCGACTGGCATGCACCTTGCCCGTACACACTGACTTCATGCTGTTGTTGTAATGGATGTCGCCCACAAATATCCCATTTCGGGTAGGAGTCAAAGCCTCTTCCATCTTCCGGTCCAGCGGAAGCATATTAAACCAAGATAATGGAAAGTGACGCTCCATTTGTGGGATGCGGATCGCCATCCCGTTAGAGATAATGCTCCAGTTCTCTGACACATCCAGAACTTGACTGTTCTTCACAGTCAAGGCATCCCCGAAGAAGAACGCAGGCTTCAGGTATTCTCCTTCTAATTTCCTCGAGTTCATCATAGCGCAGAGAAAATAGAAAGGCTAGTTCTTGAGGGCATTTAATCTTGCCGGAGGCTCGTCACTAGATAACTGGTTCGCCATATACTGAACTATCTGGTCGTACCTATAGCCCATAGCGGCTTGGGCACGACCCACCAGGGGTTCTCCATCAGCATTAACTGACAAATTTACTGAGAAGAAGACAAAAGAAATAGGTTAAAAAGATGGCCAAGGAAAACTGACTCGTGCCCTCAAGCCTATGCGGCTCGAATTCAATGGAGCCTCAGGCGGCCCAACTCAGAAAAAAGCTTATGCGGCTCCGACTAGTGGAGGCTCATGCTGTACTGACTAAACAAAGTTATGCGGCACTGTTTAAAACGCAGTCTCATGCGACAGAGTTCGGATAAGTTTAAGAGGCTCATACGACAAAACAAGTTCTGGCGAACCTATGCGGTCCAGACCAAATGCGCTGATGTGGTTCAATGCAGATAAGTTCATGCAGTCCAGTTCGAATATGCTTATGCAGTCCAAATCAAGTGAGCTTATGCGGCCCTGTTAGAGAAGTACTTATGTGGCCACAACAACAAATCTCATGCGGCTTAGACATGGAACATACCCCATGCGGCTCGAGACGTGCATGCGGCACACATGAAGATGAAGGCTCGCGCATAAAATATGTGACGTAGCCATGACAGTTAGGGTTCCAAATTCACGTAAAAGTCCTTACCAGAGATGGCGGGGTGGACGTCAGGGTGAACTACGGACACGTCAGCTGGCGGAGGAACTGCCACATTCGTCGCCGCAGAAGCAACTTTCTTACCCTTCGCCGCCGACGAAGACGCTGCCTTCTTACCCTTCGTTGCAACAGTCTTCTTGGGAGCCATTACTATGATCAGAGGAGGAGGACGAAGACAAGAGAGCTAGGGCAAGAGCAGAAAGTAAGGAAAGTCTTCTTTCCAAACACTCTGCTATTTATAGGCAGAACCCCAATGGACCGACGCATCGATCCATGTGCAGTATAACCGACTCTTCGGTTATCAAGGCGATCTGATTATTTAAGGCTAAACTCTTGGGATCCTACCCCAAAAAATAGTGGCCTTAAATCTGACAGCAAATCAAAAGCAATCAATGCAAAAGATTTACACACATGGCATAAAGATGTGGCAAGGAGCCCATGCGGCTCAGATGGCCAAACGGCTGGAACGACTATGTGGCTCAGATGGCCATGCGGCTGAGGGGGCCATGCGGCTGAGACACCCATACGGTCAGAACATCCTATGCGGCCCAAAGAGTTTTTACATAGCCATGCTTCTTGTTCAAAGTATTTTAATTTTGCAAATTAAAAACTTTGAAGGGGGTCTTGTAGAAGCATGGAAAAGAATAAAGAAAGGATCATGCGGCCAAGGATCCCCATGCGGCTCAGGGGTCCATGCGGCTCACGCGTCTATGCGGGTCGGATAGACCAAGAGCCACGTGGCCTTCAACAACTTCTTCCTTCATCTTTGGCTGCATTTAATGTCTTGACGGCTGACAGCTCTGACATATGACAGCTCTGACATAAAGGCGCAATAATGACTGACATAAAGGCGTGTTTCTAGGGAAGAGGAGAAAATCTTTTCATAGCTGGCTGAATCCACCGAGTCCCGACGCATGCGGCTGCTGTATTTATGCGGCCACCCACTTTATGCGGCCGTCCCCTTCATGCGTCCACCCATCTTCATGCGACTGCATCCTTTACGTGGCCGCCCGTCAGCATGAGGCTGCCTATCCTTATGCGACTGCCCATCTTCATGCGGCTGTTTATCCCCATGTGGCTGCCCATCTTCATGCGGTCGTTCATCCTCATGCGGTCCACTCATATACGGCTCTGCCAAGATGACCCAATGGAGGACACATGGCGCTTGACACGTCGATTAAGACATGTGGCAGTCTTATCTTCCTGGAATTATGGGTGCTAACAAATCCTAACAAAATCAGATTTGTTGCAATCAACATAATTGCCCAGATCAAGTCAAATCGAGCAAATTGGACACATGGCAAGCCATCACAAGTCGCAAATATTCATGGCAATCGATATTAATTGCCCACAGAGATTTGATGTAATCTACATTAATTACCTAGATTTGCTACAATCAGAATAAAGGGCCCAGATTAATTGGTCCTTAACCGTCGACATATCAAGGAGGCAATCATTATATACCCTAATGATGGCATCCCACTCCTATTAATAGCAAGGTGCCATTCCCTTGCCGAGAGGACCTTTTTTTTTGGAGAAGAGCACCAGAGCACCTGAAGAGACTAAAAGAGAGAGAGAGCGAGGAGAGCATTTCTTTATTAACACCAAGCAGATCTTCTCCGGAGCCAAGGCTGCATCCGATCATCCAAGGAGTAAGGCAGAGCTGCCTGGCACGACCCGCACCCTAGAATAAGGGCACGAGAAGTGGGTACATTCAGCCTACGCCGCAGTGTCGATGGTAGAACGCTGTCCTAGGTCTCATGCATCTAACAGTATAAGGTTAAACAGTTTATACTCTCCGAATGGGGGTGACATAGCAGATACAGACTCAATCACATCTAAGGTAGAGCATGATAAGGATAGATAAAACATGAAATCCAAAGGAGGTACAACAGAGAGAAATTTAAGTGTCTAAGATACACAAATCTAGAAATACATCTCAAATCTCCAAACTCAGATACAGTAATCCATAAAGTAAATACAACTCCAGACAATTGAAATAACTATCTAAACAACCTCTAATGTGTCTCCTCTAGGCTAGCAGGTAACCTCCAGCTATTTGTAAAATTTATCAACAGGTCCAGTCAGGACGGAAACGAGCACATATCTCTAAAACAGTTCATAGCAGGTTAGGAGTATAAATCGTGCAATAGAGTAAAATACAGGAAGTGCTGAATAGGAAGTACGAGTAAACAGGAGATATTTTATAACTGAAAGTAAATACATGATAGTAGAGACTGTAAGTGGGCTACGTGATTTAGAGCACAATGGTTATGTAAACGGCTTGGGGGCACATGAATACAAATAAGGAGGCACATGAATACAGCTACTGGGGATAGTGATCACATAACCAATTCTACTCACTCCGCCCCAATCAATACACAAGGATCCGTTCAGGTTATGTTATGAGCACATGAATACAGCTAAGATACGTGAACTCATCTAATGAGTAGTACATGAGGCACATGATAAGCACATGAAAGCACATAAAGCACATAAAGCACATGAGAACATGTAAAAACATGAACTAGTACGAGTACAAGGAGTACCTGATGCACATGATAAAGTACATGAACATGAAATACCCGATGCAACCCGTAGAGGGATAACATCTCAGGAAAGGATCCATATAATTCTAATCCGTGAAGATACGTATCAGCATCAAGTAGAGTAATCTAGAGCAAGAATATAATCCAGATAAGTATAAAAAGATCAGAGAATGTACTCGCCTGGTGTCTGAATGTCCAAAGTAAATATACTGTCCGAGGAGAGGTGTCTGGCTCCTAATCAGAACAGCACAAGTCACAACATGTCCAGAAGGGTAATATAAAGTACTACAATGTATTCTACATGAATCTAGGTCAAACTAGGCCAAAGTCAAACCTTGGTCAACTCTGGTCAACTGCACTAGTCAAACTAGGTCATGTCCTAACCCAGCAAGTCTTACTAGGCCTAACCAAGACTATCCGAGCAAGCACACATCAATACAAGGCTATACAAGCCAACATACACCCAACTCTATATAGCATGCAATTATTCAATACTCAAATAAGCAAGAATTCACATTAGATATACACTAGGTAATCTATTACTTTAAGCTATACATGTCTACACATATATACACATGCATATATTGGTATTCAACATTAGGTCTATAATCATGGCATTTCAAATGGCTGTATAAACTTATATATTACAATACAATATGCTAACATATATATAATATACATACATAGCTAAGTTAACTATATTCATAAATACCTATTTAAGAGGCTATGTGTGTGTATGTGAACATGGCAAAGGGGCAACTGAGGGTTAAATGGGCATACATAGTGTATACATATCAAAGAGTGTCAAAGTGTAAGTGAACAAAGTGTCAAGTGTGATAGTGTCAACATAGTGTAAGGGGTACATGAGGTAATATAGGATTTGTGTTAACATAGAACATTACATCTCATTAACTTGTATATTACATATATTACATCTATTATTACATTACATTCATGCTTGCATTCATTCATTATTCATTTATTCTCTTGCACTACTATATGCACCATACATTATATACTATGGAACCTACATATTCATTACAAGCCATACTTATACATGCTTACATTAGATAGGATACTTACACCTCATACATCATTTATTTAACCATTTACTCATGCTTGCATTCTCTATTTAGTTACATAATGTGTATACATTAACATGGGTTAAAATCAAATAGAACATTATATTACACACAAGGGTGCACAAAATGCATATGCCGAATAGTAACTCCTACTAATAATCAATACTGTACCAACTCAACATGAATTAAATTTTAGGATTAAAGTATGTTATAGATATATGTGTTAGCTTTCCGAAACTTTAAACGGATCGCGTTTTCGTTTCCGAAAACTCCCGGAATCGCGAAAACACCGAGAACACGTTTGTCTTTCGTACAGCTGACACTCAAATAATTCTTCAGAAAGTTACAGAATGAATTAGGCCTATTAATACATGTTTTTGGAAAGCTAACTTCAATACGCTTCTTTTAAAAAAAACGGGAGACTAAACCGAGCTTTGAGCTAGAAATTATGACATTTCTAAGTTAGGACTGAAATTAAAAACGTGGATAAAAATCATGATGGATTTAGATAGTTTGAGCCAAAAGAATACACAATATATATCCTAATTATCCACAACAATAATATCAATAATAATATGAGGAACCACACTCACAAACTTGATTATATAATCATCATGAACCATTTATTACATATATAAATATAGATACACTCTCATTACAATATATATATATATATATATATATATAATATATATATATATATATATATATATATATATTATATATATATATATATATATATATATATATATAAAATAAATAAATAAATAAATATATATATCTATATATATATATATATATATATATATATATATATATATTTTATATATATATATATATATATATATATATATATACACAAATCTATATATGTAACATGAACACATCTATAAGAGATACATGAATGAAATGTAAAGTACTCAAGAACACATCTCTACATATTCAAATCTGAGATTTAATATGAATTAATTCATTTAATCAATATTTTAAATATAAAGTGTGTCCAAGTTTGGGGGTTTTCTCTATGGACACAAGACACAACAATATACAATAGAAATCCCTAAAGGACACATAATGGACACAAGATGACACAAAAAGGGACACAACAATGGGGGTCATTCCTATGGTTAAAACTTTCCTAAATGCAAAATGAAGAAATAAAGAGAAGGAAATATTACCTAATGGAGAAAAATCCAAGGAGAAAGGCTTCTTCCTTGGGAGAGCTTGAGAGAACTTGGGGAAGAAGACTTCTCAAAGAAGGAAATGAGATGGGAGTCCTATTAGGGCCGGCCACAATGGTTATATCCCCCTTCATTGAATATTACAAGTTTGCCCCTCCCTTAGTTACAAGTGTTTAAAACAATTTTGGTTAGGATTTGGGGGTAAAAGGGTTAAATAAAAAAACTCTAAATGGTTAACCTAATAATTAGGATTATGACTAATCTTTCTAACATGACTAATTAAAATGTGGGCCATGGCTAACTAATGCATGGGTCCAACTAGTGTCTAAGTTATCCCGGGTCCCCGTTACAAGTCGGATTGAGATGAAATTTGAACCCGACTCAAATAACCCCAAAACAATATCATAAATAATAAAATAAATATCAAAATAATTCAAAGAGGTCAAATGCAAAATATCTTTAGGCCAGAAATGACATTAAAATATCATAATCACATGGTTAGGCTCTAGGTCAAACAGTCTCTAGGGTTTCACTAGCAAAACGTCAAAACCACAAGTCATTGATTTAAATAATTTTAAAATGATTTAAAATCACCAAAATCATATCATGAATTAAATATCATTATTAAAATAATTATAAACACAAAATTTCAAAATTACCCTCATTTGGAAAACTGGGTGCTACAACTCTACCCACCTTAGAAAAATTTCGTCCTCGAAATTTATGATCGATAGTACTCCTTCTAGAGCCTCTAACCTACCCAATATCTAAGGTAACACTTCCTAACACTGGAATAATAAACGGACATCTAGATAGTGTCAATCTAGGAATACCTCCAACACTGCTCTGCTGTACGGCGGTAATGGAACTTCAATAAAATATGGACTGGAACCTATATCCAAGGGACTGGACCTATTTTAAAGTGGTCTTAACTAAGGATGGAAAGGAACTGATCATAGGCTATAGGTATGCTCAAACTATTATCTTCCTAATAACCATCTATTAATACATTCTATTACCATAGGGCGATGCATTACTAAGACATATAGGCCCCTATCTCTCATAACACATTTATACTCACCAAAACTAGTACATCCTATCAAGGCTGATACTATAATCTCTCATAAATCTCATAAGCTACATGTTTATAGACACACATCCCCACATCAAGGACTAACCTATATATATCTACAACAGATACTAATGGGGTGACGTCTCTATTTCCTAACAATCAAGATCTTAAGAAAATTTATCTAAATCATGTAATTTGAAGGAATAGTATACAAGGTCAGGGCATACCATAGCAGTTGGAAGTCTCACCTAGGTACACTAATCATTCTAGGTCAAACAGTACTATGGTATCAACCACAAACAATCTAGGGTGTCCTAATTGGAAAGGTAGGAAACAACAATCATCAAGGTTGTAGGGCTGTCTACCATCCTATATAAAAATTGGTCATTAGCAAGCAACTAAAAAATTATTAAAAGGTTACTATTCCATAAAATGGCAAAAATTGAAAATTTAGGCACAACAAATCACAAATAGATTTTTGTCTTAACACGATCTAAGTTGATCAATTTCGGGATAAAACGAGATTTGGGCAAGAAGGAAAATCAATGAAATCAAAGTATGAGCACGAGCATCCAATGATGGAGATTCAGGTCATGATTAAATTTAATTCGACTGAGTACGAATACGAGGTTCATAGGCGATGAAAAGATTTCAAGAATTATCAAGGCTGTCGCGAATGAGACTCTAGGGTCAAGTTTAACTATGTCTCCATTCTCGTAGATTGATACATGAAAAAGCAAACCAAAGTACAATAGGTTGATCAGACCATCATGTACCAGTTCTGATTAGACAATATGTTAGTGGGTGGCCACCCAATAAAATATGTCATGACCAAGCTCGAAATAGATAAGCTTGCAAAACTAAGGCTAATTTAGCAGCACAAGATATAAGGGTGGTAATGATGAAAGGAATTACATAGTCCAAGGTTCTTAACCAACGGGTCAAGTAATCAGATAAGGTACAAGGTTAAGCATCTAAGGAAACAAGCAGAACACCATCACATGTCGGGTCGAAAGAATTGAGTCAAGGCTGGATTTCTAATTGAAATAAGAAGAAATTTAGTATAATGGTAGAGGTTATAGTTTAGCCAGTTGACCAGAAATCATATCAAGAAAATAAAGTACAAAAAGACGGGTTTTAGTGGGACATGATATACCTACATGAAGGTGAGCTCGTCTAGGTCTTACATATAAGATTTGTTGGAGGTAACAGCTAGTATTACAATCCGAATGTCAAAGTCACGATAAGGAACGTCAAAGGATCTCAATTAGAAAGTGGGAGTTCAAGAGGTGGTAATTAATGTACAAAAATAATGAAGATCGAGTTAGTCATCTGCTTCTGATACTCTTAAGTTCATCTGGTCATAACTTGCCAATCACATCTTTACCTCACCAGTCTCCATATAAAATTTCACCTTTACTTAAACCCTTACCATGACTACCGTAGGTAATTCCCAATTTCCAAACACCACTCGTGAAGCACAGCCCTCACATTTAGGAATCAACATTAACCATTTATTTAAATTTCCAAGTTCTTTCACCTTGTCTTAAATTTGACCCAAAACCTCTAAATCCCGTTTACGAATTCCTTGAACTTGTTCAAATTGTTATCCTCGTATTATTCAATTTAAATCTCTAGGCCTTACAAAACTTATCTTCCATCATAAAATCAACTTTCGTATTTTCTTCGACATACACCCTTGAATATATTCTCCTAAAAATATTTCACAACAATCTCTAAACTTCCATAACTTTGTGTTCTCTCTATCCCTAGTCATTTCCTCACAACATCTTGTTTAATATCCTTATTAAACACAATTAACTTCTCTTTTCCATTACTAACCTTCTACATAGCCTTAGGGTAAAACCTCCCAAGAATCAATAACCAGAATTTTGTGGTTCTCCAATCTAGGTTGACCTTGAATATCCTTATCAGTTTGAATACACCTATAAACTATCTCATAACCCCAAAATTTTCTAATGTGATTGTTTCCAGATTGGCAGTATACATCTCTTTATTCTATTCGAGACCTTTACCACATTTCTATCTCAAGTTTCCATATGGAACACTCACATTTGATTTTCTTTTGTCACGCCCCAGAACCAGAATACTGGCAAGTAGGAACGGACCAGGGCAGCTACGTATACTAAAGTACTCCAGTACTCCGAATAACGTATAAGCTGTATAGATGGGGGTTACTACTACAAGCCAACAGTCGATCCTAGGTCAAGCAATCCTAGGTATCTCAATCACAGGCAGTAAACAATGTACAAGAAGTAAGATCAACTAGAATATAAATAGTAAAGCGTCCCAAACTATCATATATCAATGATCATGAAGCTAGTAATACAGTAAAGACTAGCAAGAGTAATAGTCATACATGATAAGCTCTAGCTATAGTCTAGAATACGCAAATCATGTTCTGTCCCGTAGGCTAAATGTCAAGTCCAAAACACGAGCTAACACGTGCTCGAGGCTAAACGTCACAAAAGAATAATGTACATAACTAGTGGGAGAATGAAATAGAAAACCCACTAAGGTACTCTGGTGCTGGGTAATCACCAACGAGTGGAAGGTACGGAAGATCCTCCGGGCTCCTCTATCAGATCTGGTCAATGCAAAACCAGTGGGGTCAGACCCCCAATAGCAAGTACCATAAAGGAAGCCAAACTATGAACTAAAACCCCATGCAAATCATAGCAACGGATAGAGACAGAAATAAATAAAAGCAAATCGAGACTCGTGCGCTACCAATGCACTTATCTCGAGAATAGAAAAGACAATAAGTAAAGCAACATGTAGCATAAAGTAAAGGACATGTGACGTAATGTAAACTGTGTACATGTAAGGAAAAGGAAGCATGTGAACATGAAATATAAACTAGACATGTGAGCATGTTAAGTAACTAGAACATGTGAGCATGTTGTAACTGGAGCATGTGAGCATGTCATGTAACTGGAGCATGTGAGCATGTCATGTAACTGGAGCATGTGAGCATGTCATGTAACTGGAGCATGTGAGCATGTTAAGTCTATATAGAACGACAAATGATAAGATGACTTGGGAACTATTCTGAAACCCAAGTTACAACCCGTAAACCAAATAAGGACCGGGGTTGTAATCCTTCTCCTGAACAGAACTTTAGTATCTAATCATTTACCGGCAAAAGTAAAGCATAAACAAGATGTACTGAAAATAACAAATTCGGACGTTGCCTAGACAAACTAGACTAGACTGGACTCCATACAATAGTCACGGCCAAGCAATGAGTATGGATTTATACATTAGCTAACTAGGGTTGTCACAATCCTAATTACTAACAAATGCAAGTCTGAGAATTCCAAGTCCGGTTACCTGCCTGCTGCCACCTATTGGTCATGCCGGGAAGTGATTACATGTGTGACTTTGTGCTCCCACGCGACGTGAAGCTGGGAGAGTGCTCATCTCGACGGATAGCTCCAAACCCTTAAATTAATGTTATAACGACCTAGACCAAAGGCAACAGGTAACTGGGAAATCCTCCCCACCCATGTTCTAATGATCAATCTAGTTATATAATCCTTACCATTTTTTTGGATTCTGGGTGTGGTATTCTGCAGAATCCATCCTAGAGATGAGCATGCAAGACTAGACAATAACGAAATGTGCACCATAACAAGCCACAACAAGAAAACATCATAAACTGAAGCTAGGAGTGCGCTACGACGAGCCACTATAGGGAGTGCGCCATGACAGGCCACTATCATGTAAGCAAAGAAAACATGTACAAGAGTGCACCACGACGGGTCATATCATGTAAGCAAAGAAGACATGTAAGAAGAGTGCGCCACGACGGGCCACTATCATGTAAGCAAAGAAGGCATGGCAACAATTATCATAGCTTGTAAGAAAGATCTATCAAAAGACTATCATGGCATGTGGGAAAGAATAATTAAAACTAAGTACATTTCATAGCAAAATAATTGAACATGCACAAGTATCAAGTGTATATAGGATGTACACTCATTTTCTAACTATGCAAGATCATCTAATCATGTTAAGAAATCATTACAATCGAAGAGAATATCAAATACGGACAAAAACGGACAAAACGGCAAAAACAGACTAAAACAGCATAAAACGGCATACCGGCGGTATACTGCGGCATACCGGCGGTATACCGGACTAAAAACAGAAAGTTTCTGGTGCAAAAAACGGCATACCGGCGGTATATTGCGGTATACCGGCGGTATACCGATTTTTCAAACAGCAACAAAATTCTGAATTTTGGCAAAACTTGTTTCGGCCATAAAAACTTCATTTTAAATCGAAATTCGGACTTTCAAAAGTCAAAATTGAATAGAATTGAATTTCCTACAACATGGAAGTATTAATTTTCACAAATAAAAACATTTGATAGATCAATACCTCAAAATACTCTCAAACAGAGGTTCTCGGGACACCGAAACGGGTTCCGATTGCCACCAAACTCAAAATCTATGATATACAAACTATGTGAGGGCCTCATATATGTATATATGACTAAGATCCATGATGGTAACACTAGTATCACTCTTGATACCAAGTTTTCTACTAAGTCCATATGGGTTTTAAACAGAAAATCAAACCTTGTTTAAACCAATTTTGGAAACATGCATATAGATGGGAATCACAAGGAAAACATTCTTAACAAAATGAGTTTAGAACAATTCTAAGCATTTAATACCAAGGGAAATTAAAATGACAACAAAACAAAATGGTTCATGGATTTGGCAAGATGTACTTGCCTAGGTTAAGCTCCAAGCCTAATCTTCTACTCCTCCTCCTAGGGGGGTTAGACACCACACCCAAGGCCTCAAGGCCAAGCTCTTGGCAAGCTCCAAGGGGGAGAAAAGGGAAGAAGAGAAGAGAGCGAGAGAATGAAAAGAGAGAGAGAGAAAGTGAAATGGTATATATAGAAGGGGGAATTAATCTTAGCCGTCGGATGGTGATCCATGTGAATATCTAAGTCAATCCTAGCCATTCAAACAAAACCAATTATCCATTGGGTAATAGGGTGCATCTACACATTCACAAAAATATCTAAACACTATTCATCAAATATCCAAAACACTATTCACGAAAATATCGGAAACACTATTCATGAAAATATCTGAAATCGAAAATATCTAAAATGTAGAAAATCTGTCTGGACGTATGCCGTCGGTATACTCCGGTATACTGGCGGTATGCCGGCCAAGGAAAAATCTATAAGTTAGGAAATTTTTTAAAGCATTACGAAAACCAAGAAAATATGAAATACACTACAAAATACGTATCCGTATATAAATACCGATACTGTGAGACGAGTCTCACAACTCTCCACAACTTAAAATAAATTCCGTCCTCGAATTTCCTAAATCTAGTCAAGCATGAAAACCAAACCAAAAGCTGAAAAATGTCAATCAAAATAAGCATGGCATGTTGGTAAGATAAAGACAACATAATATAAGTAAATGCGTAAGCAGTAACACAACTATAATCAAGAAGGATGGAGGCATATGAATAAATATGTCTCCTGAGTCAGTTGAGTAGGAGCAGGCCTACGCTGACTCCACAACTTAGATAAAAGTCAATTCTCAAAATAAGCCGGTACCAATGACTTAATCCAAGACATGACTCTATCCAGAACGTATCTTCGTAGTCGATACCAATGAAGTTATCACATGCCTCGACTACGAAGACAGAAAGTGGGACGAGAACTCGCCAAATGCGTAACCCAAGAGATAATTAAGAGTGGAAGCAGAATAGGACAATACCTACAACATAATCGCCCTCGGCCAAAACCTGCTATAACATACCAAACTCTGCCTGTCCACGTCTCGGAACTGCTGCTCTAATCGGCTGCTGCTGAAATGTTACCTGAGCTATATACTGTTGGACTGCCGGGGTAGCCGGTGAAGCTGGACTCTGGCAGGACTGACCCTGCTGTCTGATCAGGCTGAACTGACACCTCCACCCTCGGGTCATCTCTGAACTCTGCCCCTGAATGCTGAGACTGATCCTCCATAACTGGCCTAACAGAAGATTGCTGACGACAATCGGCAAAACCCAAACAAGATGATCAGAAGGATTAAGAACAGTGCCCTTGAAAGTTAAAGGACACAAGGATTAAATCGAGAGAACAGAAGGATCAACGTCAAGGCAGATATCAGGTTAAAGGGATCAGAGATATAGAATAATACGAAGGATATCATAAAGAAGAATTGTGACTGAGATATCTAAACATCAGTAACCCCCACATATCTGATAAATCACCTACATGGCCACCACTAAAACCTATGTCACGCCCCAGAACCAGAATACTGGCAATAGGGACGGACCAGGCCAGCTACGTATACCAAAGTACTCCAGTACTCCGAAATAACGTATAAGCTGTATAGATGGGGATTACTACTACACCAACAGTCGATCCTAGGTCAAGCAATCCTAGGTATCTCAATCACACAGTAAACAATGTACAAGAAGTAAGATCAACTGGAATATAAAATAGTAAAGCATCCCAAACTATCATATATCAATGATCATGAAGCTAGTAATACAGAGTAAAGACTAGCAAGAGTAATAGTCATACATGATAAGCTCTAGCTATAGTCTAGAATACGCAAATTATGTTCTGTCCCATAGGCTAAATGTCAAGTCCAAAACACGAGCTAAATACGTGCTCGGAGGCTAAACGCCACAAAAGAATAATGTACATAACTAGTAGGAGAATGAAATAGAAAACCCCTAAGGTACTCTGGTGCTCTGGGTAATCACCAACGAGTGGAAGGTACGGAAGATCCTCCGGGTTCCTCTATCAGATCTGGTCAATACAAAACCAGTGGGGTCAGATCCCCAATAGCAAGTACCACAAAGGAAGCCAAACTATGAACTAAAACCAGCATGCAAATCATAGCAACGGATAGAGACAGAAATAAATAAAAGCAAATCGAGACTCGTGCGCTACCAATGCACTTATTTTGAGAATAAAAAAGACATAATAAAGCAACATGTAGCATAAAGTAAAGGACATATGACGTAATATAAACTGTGTACATGTAAGGAAAAGAAGCATGTGAACATGAAATATAAACTAGACATGTGAGCATGTGTAACTAGAACATGTGAGCATGTTATGTAACTGGAGCATGTGAGCATGTCATGTATGGAGCATGTGAGCATGTCATATAACTGGAGCATGTGAGCATGTCATGTAACTGGAGCATGTGGCATGTTAAGTCTATATAGAACGACAAATGATAAGATGACTTGGAACTATTCCGAAACCTAAGTTACAACCCGTAAACCAAACAAGGACAGGGGTTGTAACCCTTCTCCTGAACAGAACTTTAGTATCTAATCATTTACCAGCAAAAATAAAGCATAAACAAAGATGTACTGAAAATAACAAATCCGGACGTTGCCTAGACAAACTAGACTAGACTGGACTCCATACAATAGTCACGGCCAAGCAATGAGTACGCTTTATACATTAGCTAACTAGGGTTGTCACAATCCTAATTACTAACAAATGCAAGTCTGAGAATTCCAAGTCCGGTTACCTGCCTGCTGCCACCATTGGTTGCCGGGAAGTGATTACATGTGTGACTTTGTGCTCCCACGCGACGGTGAAGCTGGGAGAGTGCTCATCTCGACGGATAGCTCCAAACCCTTAAATTAATATTATAACGACCTAGACCAAAGGCAACAGGTAACTGGGAAATCCTCCCCACCCATGTTCTAATGATCATCTAGTTATA
Source organism: Iris pallida (assembly GCA_029216955.1). Lineage (NCBI taxonomy): Eukaryota > Viridiplantae > Streptophyta > Magnoliopsida > Asparagales > Iridaceae > Iris > Iris pallida. The sequence continues at coordinate 10,607,700 of JANAVB010001998.1, read as the reverse complement.
TAATCCTTACCATTTTTTTGGATTCTGGTGTGGTATTCCGCAGAATCCATCCTAGACATGAGCATGCAAGACTGGACAATACGAGAATGTGCACCATAACAAGCCACAACAGAAAACATCATAAACTAGAAGCTAGAAGTGCGCTACGACGAGCCACTATAGGGAGTGCGCCATGATAGGCCACTATCATGTAAGCAAAGAAAGACATGTACAAGAGTGCACCACGACGGTCCTATCATGTAAGCAAAGAAGACATGTAAGAAGAGTGCGCCATGACGGGCCACTATCATGTAAGCAAAGAAGGCATGGCAACAATTATCATAGCTTGTAAGAAGAATCTATCAAAAGACATACATGGCATGTGGGAAGAATAATTAAAACTAAGTACATTTTTAGCAAAATAATTGAATATGCCCAAGTATCAAGTGTATATAGGATGTACAATCATTTTCTAACTATGCAAGATCATCTAATCATGTTAAGAAATCATTACAATCGAAGAGAACATCAAAAACGGACAAAAACGGGCAGAAACGGGCAAAAACAGACTAAAACAGCATAAAACGGCATACCGGCGGTATACTGCGGCATACCGGCGGTATACCGGACTAAAAACAGAAAGTTTCTGGTACAAAAAATGGCATACCGGTGGTATACTGCGGTATACCGGTTTTTCAAACAGCAACAAAATTCAGAATTTTGCCAAAACTTGTTTCGGCCATAAAAACTTCATTTTAAATCAAAATTCGGACTTTCAAAAGTCAAAATTGAATAGAATTGAATTTCCTACAACTGGAAGTATTAGTTTTCATAAATCAAAACATTTGATAGATCAATACCTCAAAATACTCTCAAACAGAGGTTCTCGGGACACCGAAACGGGTTCCGATTGCCACCAAACTCAAAATCTATGATATACAAACTATGTGAGGGCCTCATATATGTTATATGACCAAGATCCATGATGGTAACACTAGTATCACTCTTGATACCAAGTTTTCTACTAAGTCCATATTGGATTTTAACAGAAAATCAAAACCTTGTTTAAACCAATTTTGGAAACATGCATATAGATGAGAATCACAAGGAAAACATTCTTAACAAAATGAGTTTAGAACAATTCTAAGCATTTAATACCAAGGGAAACAAAAATGACAACAAAACAAAATGGTTCATAGATTTGGCAAGATGTACTTGCCTAGGTTAAGCTCCAAGCCTAATCTTCTACTCCTCCTCCTAGGGGGGTTAGACACACACCCAAGGCCTCAAGGCCAAGCTCTTGGCAAGCTCCAATGGGGAGAAAGGGAAGAAGAATGAAGAGAGAGTGAAGAGAATGAAAAGAGGAGAGAGAAAGTGAAATGGTATATATAGAAGGGGGAATTAATCTTAGCCGTCGGATGGTGATCCATGTGAATATCTAAGTCAATCCTAGCCATTCAAACAAAACCAATTATCCATTGGGTAATAGGGTGCATCTACACTATTTACAAAAATATCTAAACACTATTCATCAAAATATCCAAAACACTATTCACGAAAATATCGGAAACACTATTCATAAAAATATCTGAAATCGAAAATATCTAAAATGTAGAAAATCTGTCTGGACGGTATGCCGTCGGTATACTCCGGTATACTGGCGGTATGCCGGCCAAGGAAAAATCTATAAGTTAGGAAATTTTTTAAAGCATTACGAAAACCAAGAAAATACGAATACACTACAAAATACGTATCCGTATATAAATACCGATACTGTGAGACGAGTCTCACATCTTTAGATCATCATATAATAACCAGTTACGTCTTCTCTGAGCTACATGATTTACGCCACTTCTTTAGCCTTCCCGATACAAAGATACGAAGATTCAAGGGTTTCGAAGTACATCTGGTAGGGATGACAAGATATGGGTAATTAATGTAATGAGACAGAGTTTAAGATAAGAGGTAAATAAGAATGCAAGAGAATAATAGCGAGAAAGAATAATGAAGATATGTTCCTTCTCATCGGTTCAAACGAGAGGAACCCATAAAGCTTAAATTCAATAGCAAGAAATGAGGGTGAATCCAAACAAGAGGAAAAAGAATTCCAATTGAAGTTCAAAATAAGTTTCTTAGGGGTCGTCCCAGAAATCTCTCAAGAATCCTAAGTGTGATTGAGTACCTTGGATTTGAAAATATTAATCTAATACAAATTAAATCAACAACTACAAAATTTTATCAAAATCATCAACTAATACAGATTCAAAGTTCTACAATGATCCACAAAATCAAACTCAAATCAAGAAAAAAAGTGAATCAAAACAAGGAAAGGAGTTTAAATCAGAATTCAAAATAAGATTCTCATGGGTCACCCCAGGAATCTTTCAAGGAATCCTAACAGTGATTGAGTATCCTCTAATCCTAACATCTTAATTTATATATCCTATAGCAGGCTCGTAGTAGTACAACTAAGTCGTTGCGCTACTACGAAATCGTACTAATGCGAATCTCGACCTGCATAGGCCACCACTAAAAATGTGTCACGACCCGTACCCTAGAATAAGGGCACGAAAAGTGGCTACGTCCAGCCTATGCCGCAGTGTCGGCGGTAGAACGCTGTCCTAGGTCTCATGCATCTAACAGTATAGGGTTAAACAGTTTATACTCCCCGAATGGGGTGATATAGCAGATACAGACTCAATCACATCTAAGGTAGAGCATGATAAGGATAGATAAAACATGAAATCCAAAGGAGGTACAACAGAGAGAAATCTAAGTGTCTAAGATACACAAATCCAGAAATACATCTCAAATCTCCAAACTCAGATACAGTAATCCATAAAGTAAATACAACTCCAGACAATTAAAATAACTATCTAAACAACCTCTAATGTGTCTCCTCTAGGCTAGCAGATAACCTCCAGCTATCTGTAAATTTATCAACAGGTCCAGTCAGGACGGGAACGAGCACATATCTCTAAAACAGTTCATAGCAGGTTAAGAGTATAAATCATGCAATAGAGTAAAATATAGAAAGTGCTGAATAGGAAGTACGAGTAAACATGAGATATTTTGTAACTGAAATAAATACATAATAGTAGAGACTGTAAGTGGCTACGTGATTTAGAGCACAATGGTTATGTAAACGGCTTGGGGTACATGAATACAATAAGGAGGTACATGAATACAGCTACTGGGGATAGTGATCACATAACCAATTCTACTCACCCCGCCCAATCAATACACAAGGATCCGTTCAGGTTATGTTATGAGCACATGAATACAGCTAAGATACGTGAACTCATCTAATGAGTAGTACATGATGCACATGATAAGCACATGAAAGCACATGAAGCACATGAGAACATGTAAAACATGAACTAGTACAGTACAAGGAGTACCTGATGCACATGATAAAGTACTTGAACATGAATACCCGATCACCCGTAGAGGGATAACATCTCAGGAAAGGATCTATATAATACTAATCCGTGAAGATACGTGT
>JANAVB010001998.1:10447722-10565425 GCA_029216955.1 Iris pallida | reverse complement strand
TCCATTTGCCAAATCTCATAATCCATATGAGCTGCAATAGATAAATGAATCCGGATAGACTTAAGCATGGCTACTGGAGAAAAGGTTTCCTTATAATCGATACCGTCTCTTTGAGTAAAACCTTTTGCAACAAGCCGAGCTTTAAAGGTTTTAACCTTACCATCTGATCCTCTTTTTCTCTTATAGACCCACTTGCATCCGATGGCTTTTACACCAACAGGTGGTTCTGCTAGCTTCCAGACCTAACTGGAATCCATAGATTCTATTTCAGATATCATTGCTTTTGCCAAGACTCTACATCTTTATCTTGGAGTGCTTCATTGTACGTATAGGGATCAAAATATTGTTCCTCCGGGACGAAGTCTGACGACTCTCCCAAGAACATATATCTATCAGGTTGTATCACAACCCTCCCACTTCGACGAGGCACTATGTTTTGTGGTATAACATTTGTGACACGTTGTGCAGTTAATTATGGTTCATCCTCTTGTACTGTTGGTACTGAAGTATTTGGTATCTCACCTTTCATTTCTTCTAGTACGACTCTACTTGTGGGTTTATGGTTCATCAGATAGTCTTCCTCTAAGAATCGGGCATTGGTGCTAACAATGACCTTAGGATCCTTAGGACTATAAAATAAACCTCATTTCGTTCCTCTTAGATAGCATACAAACAAGCATACTTTTGTACGAGATTCCAACTTATCTGCTTTTCCATTCAGCACATGTTCTGGACTACCCCAAATTCTAATATGTTCCAGACTAGGCTTACGCCCAATCCACAGCTCTGTGGGAGTAAGAGGTACTGACTTAGAAGGAACCAAGTTCAAAATATAAGCTGCAGTCTCTAAGGCATATCCACAAAACGAATCTGGTAAATTCGAATAACTCATCATTGATCTAACCATCTCTATAAGAGTTCTATTCCTTCTTTCGGCTATACCATTCCGCTGGGTGTTCCAGGTGTTGTCAATTGGGATGTAATTCCAACCTCTGATAAATAATCCCTAAAATCTCCAAAGAGGTACTCGCCACCACGATCTGATCGTAATGACTTGATACATTTTGTATGACGTTTTTCCGTTTCAGTCTTGTACTCTTTGAATTTCTCAAAGCACTCAGAATTACGTCGCATCAAATAAATATATCCATACCAAGAATAATCGTCAATAAATGTGACAAAATATTCAAAGCCACCTCTAGCTTGGATAGTCATGGGTCCACACAAATCAGAATGAACCAATTCTAACACATCTTTGACTCTATACCCCTTTGCCGTAAAAGGCCTTTTGGTCATTTCACCTTCCAAGCAGGATTGACAGAATGGTAGTGCCTCCACTTCCAATGACCTCAAAGGTCCATCTTCAACCAGTCTTTGAATCCTTCTTAGGGGAATATGCCCCAATCGCAAGTGCCAAAGATATGTTTGGTTCATAAAAGAAGGTTCCTTTCTCTTATTTAAGTTAGATGATATATTATTCATTTCCATAAGTTGCATTGTGGGCGAAACATGATTAATGACATACAGATTATCAACTAATGCACCAGAACAGATAAATTGTTTATTCTTTCTAATAACAATATTGTCATTAATATAAATTGAATATCCATCCTTAATTAACATAGAAACAGAAATTAAATTCCTTCTAAGTGAAGGTGCATAAAGACACTCTCTCAATGTCAAAGACTTATTTCTACCAAAAGATAAAGTAACATCTCCTAATGCAACGACCGCTACTTTTGTAGCGTCACCCATGAATAAGCATATCTCTCCACCACTGAGCCGCCTTGGTTCTTGGAACCCCTGCAATGTATTGCAGACATGATCAGTGGCTCCTGTATCTACACACCAGGTGCCAGTAGATAACACCACTAAACATGTTTCAACTAATAGTAAATGAGATATACCATCTTTGTTCCCTTGTTTGAGAAGTGGACAATCAGTCTTCCAATGTCCTGACCCATTGTACTTGAAACATTTGCCTTTCGGCTTTTTCACAGCGCCTTGAGGTCCCATGCCCTTCTTTGATGAGTTTACCTGTTTCTGAATGTTATTATTCTTACCGCGTTTTGGCTTAGAAGTAGAAGTCTTTTCAGAAACAAAAATATGACCACTCTGCCTAAAAAGAGATTCAACATCCTGTAGCTCTTTTGTAAGTTTTGCCAAACTATACAAATTTTGTTCATATTGTAATTTAGGCAAAAATTGTCAAAACTTTTAGGCAGAGTCCCGAGAATGATATCGACCTGGGATTCCCATCGATTTCGGCTCAAAGGATCTCCATCTCATTCAGATGAACCATCATGTTGAGAACATGATCCCTTACTGGTGTACCCTCAGCCATTTTTGTATTCATCAAATACTTCATAGAAAACTGCCTAGCTGCTCTACTCTGACGTCTGAAGAGTTCCTTGAGGTTATACATCATGTCATAAGCCGTGGCATGGCCTAATGCTGATATTGTAGTACATTTGACATATATGCCAGAATGTAACACCGCGTCATCTCATCTGCCTTTTTCTACTTCTTATAAGCCTCTTTGACCCCTTCATCAGAGTTAGCATCAGACTTAGGTGGGCATTCCTCAGCAACTATATATTTGTATTCCTCAGCAGTCAAGACAATGTCCAGATTACGTTTCCAGTCAATATAATTAGGTCCAGTAAGATTGTTTTCTTTAAGAATCACCATAAGCGGACTGAAAGAACTCATTTTTGAAATCCTAAGATCACATAAATAAAAATTATGTAGGAAAAAACTTTTTAAATTAATTAAATATTGATTCCCTCAAAACAATAATAATAAATTTACCAACACCTTGAACATCATGAATTTAGCATGTCACGCTAGTGTGGACGTATACAAATTCAACTTTGTTCAAGTAGGTACTACCTATTAATTTTACTATTATGTCAACATAACTTTATGACAAATAAAATTAATATTTTGGTCTTGCTCTGGTCATACAAATAATAGCAGTGACTCCGATGGGAAGGATACCATTATTTGTATTTAAGTCTATACCATTACTTATTACTAAGTCCATTAACTTGTAATGAGTTCCTTCAGATGGAGAAGTGAATACATACTTGGTAACTTTCTACAATTATCCCTAAGGAAGTTTATACTGGTGATCCATAATTATACTCATCCGATATGGAGGAAGGCACTAAGTCCAATTCGCAAGTATAATTACATCACCTACAAACCAGTAATGGAGACCATACGATTTATATTAAATAAATATCCTCTCCCACTTAGTTATTTAACAACGAGGGTTTTTCTACTAGTTGATATTATGTTCGTGTTGTCCACTATTAATGTGGGCTTAGTTTTTCAAAAAAATCCACACAATAATAAACATGCATAATCAAAAAGAAAAATGATAACAAATAAGAGAAAAATATCCAACTATTATGGTCATCTTTTCTGCTCGGTCCTCAACTATCCGAATCCAAAATCTGGCACTGCACAGATCTATTCGGGGTTCGACCTCAACTATCCGAATTTAAATATCCTCTCCCCAGTTTTTTTAGGTTTTGGCTGTCGATTCCTTCATCGAAAACCATCCGTCTGCCTCTGGACTGCTTAAAACCAACATCTCGTCCGGTGTCAGAAACAGCCACCACAGCCATCACGATTGATAAAAAATAATTAAGATTACATCAATCATTTGCCTTCCAAAGGAGTTCAGACATAATCTAGATTAAAAATTTAAATTATAAGCAGGATCAACCCTCGTGATTTTAATTACATCCACAACAACGACAACATCTACGACATGTCCATGGTTTAAAACAATCACAAAATGAAACATGCATTGGACCATAATAGTTGGATCTAAGATGCCTGCAAAACCAAGTTAGAACAGATCTCCATCTACCGACTATTACACAACGCAAGTTTTATTAAACAATATGGACGTATCAATCAATACGCAGACCCAAAGTGGCTCAGATACCAATTGATAGAACTGGGGATTCCCAGGATCCTCACTTTGGTGTGCGTATCGATCGATATAAAGTTAAACAGATTTAATACGTGTTCTAAACCTTCATAGACGGAAACTAGGGTTCACGAATTATACCTGCGGCAGGAAGAAGACAAGTAGTTCCTGGCAATCTCGAGCGGACGACCCCAAGATCTTCTGCACGTATTCCTTCCTCAAGTTGGACGTCGTGTGGGTGACGATCTTCCAACCTTTTCTTCTCCTTGGCAGCCCTTTCTTTCTCACCTTACATGAATAACGAATTTAGAGAAAGCTTTACATTTCTGATCAGTAATTTGGCGGCCAGAGAATAGAGGATATGTATAGGCTACGGCAGGGACCATGAGGAGAAATTAGGGTTAGACCTCCTAACGGATCTGGATATCCCGTGTTCAGCCCGAACACACAATCCAGGCCCATTAATAATAGCTCGGTCCACTAATGAGCTATTGTTGCACTACCTCCCTAATCCCAAATTATGTTTGTGGGCTCCTTTTATTATATGCTCGTTTGGCTCCCAATGTTAAGATATCGAATATCCGTCGAACAAATTAAGTTACTGACAACTATAGACATCTTTTATCCTTAAGTAGTACCGCTCAACTTTATTTATCATGTCGGATATAATCTACTTGCAGGGTTTACATGACAATCCTTATGAGCTCCCTAAGGGGACATCATCAACCTGATGTATTGGAACATGGATTCCATTTATAATCAATAGCCCATCATACATACAATGTTATTACCCAATTCATAGAGGTTGTTGACCCATAATGAATCTCACACTTTCATGAGTCAAAGTAATGCACACTGCATATACATGTCTGTTATTATATCTGGATTAAGAGCACAAGCGTCCATAACAACGTAGGTGTTTGTTCACTTATGTATTCAGTACAAAGAGAATAACCTCAAGTGGTCCTATTCAAGACACACAAAGTGTACTAGTATAAACCTATAGTCAAGAGAGACTAATACCAGATTACACTACAACCTTTCCAATAGATTGTCCAAGTCCATCTTGGTTGTGAACTATTTATATATTCCATCGGGAACTGATAATATGATCTTCTATGTGACACCACACACCATATTATCTATAATATTGAATATCAGACATTTGTATTAACACTTACAACAAATACAATATGCAAACATTTGCCCATATGATTCTCATTAAAAATTTAAGAAAATAAAGTTACTACAAAAGTGATACTTTTAGTATAAAACCCTAATATTAACTTGATTGAAGTTTAAAAGAACGTTCCAGCTGATGATCCTCTAGAAATAGTGGATGAAAGTTTTCATGATGAAGTTCAAGACCCACTGTACATCCCCCTCAAGAAGCGAAAAAATAAATCTCGCACGAAGAAAGCGGGTAAAAAAACAAAAGACTAGGACATCTTCCATCCAACCAACTCATGATAATCCTCTTTCGCCTACCGTGGAAAAGAAGAAGATAAATGAGATAATCGCCATCGAGAGGCCTGTAGCCTGGATCAAATTTCAGACACGGCAAATAGAAGCTGGATTCTCACCCGGAGTAACCACTTCCCTCGGACGATCAACTCCATCCTCATGTCAAAGAGAAAGCACGGGAGCTGGAGAAGAGACAAGTAGAGAACGACCTGCTCCCGAGGAAGCACCGACTCAATAATCTGATCTGATTGGGGTAGTTACTATATCTCCATGGTCGCTGGTCAAGTGTTCGGCTAAGAGAAAGTTATTGGTCACCAGAGTCAAAGGAGAGAAGGCTGCAGTTTCTTCTTTACCTTCTTCACCAGAACAGACTTCTGGCCAAGCGACATTGCCAATGTCTCCCGGAGGCATTTTTTCTCTACCAGGTGAAGTCTTTACTCTTTCTGTTTAGCAAGAGTTACTTGATGTTGATCTTGTAGCAATTACTATTGATATATATTCATCTCCAGAGAATCCAGCCACCAGCGAACCTGCTACAACTGTTGCAGCAGAAGTCCTTCGGGTTACTGCTTCAGAACCAGTAATTGCCATTGTCACTATTCCTCTGTCTACAGAGACACTCATAGCATTTGCTAAAGCAAGTTTGTAACGCCCCAGTCCCAAAATACTTAAGAATAAGTACGTCGACCTGCCAGCTGCATACATACGAAGCATACTCCAATATATGGAATGTATACATAAGCTGTAAAATGCAGTAAACCATGACACTAATCTCATCCACAAATAAAGAAGGAAGAATTTATAAATCAACTCATGAATTGTCATGTATACAATCGTTGGGTGGAGACAAATACACTACCAACTAAAGGAGAGAAATATATAATAAAAAAATCTTGTCGATCGATGCGAAGACGATCCAAGTACAATCATCCCCGAATAAAAAAAGTAGATCATGGCCTTGGCTAGAGCATTGACGAAACATCACAAAGGCACACACCTGAAGAGATCACCAGGTCCTCAAAGGGATGTAACAAGATATAGGAAGAACATGCCACATAACTGAATATATCATATATCATAAATCACAAGTAAAATAGCCCCAATTGTAACAAGATCCAATATCTCATCATCGAAACAGTGGACTACCCCTACAACCAAACAAGGACAAGGGATAGCACACTATTTTGCGATGCAACATTTTTTCAAGCTACTATAGAACGGGGGTGACATGACATTGACTAGGGTTATCTAAAGATTCTAATGTGTTTATGCAGTTAAGAACATACTTTTCGTTGTATGAGCCCTGGCTGTAATAGGATATAGTATAGTCCCCACTTGGGCACCAGTGACCTAAGTGAATGACGTTCAAAAATGACAGTGGCCAACCTGTGGGGGTCGTCATACCCGTATCTCCAGCGGAGCTTTCGGGTTACAAGGGAATGTGTAATAGAAGCCCATACGTCATGGAAATGTTCTCCCCACCCGATGAACCTATCTAGGTCACATCCGCGATCATGTACCTCTACTAACTGCTAAGTCTCTTAACATGCCTCTATTTGCAGTTAGACTTAACGCATGCGTATGGGTGATCAGCCAACACGCAAGGACCTCTACATGCTACTTATCTCACACATACTCGTAGTACAATTGTGACAAGGTTTATGTAATACACGACAGATGGTAGTCCCTTAACTCTAGGTCTATATGCAATCAAAGGATAATAAGTAAAGTAAAGTAAAGCTAATATCACTGAGCAGGTAGTAAACCAGGCACAGTAAAAATGGTATAGCTAGAAAAACTGGAAATAAATATACAGTGATATAAAATAAATAAAATATAGACTAATTATAAACAGTAAAATTTTGGCAAGGTATCGTGCCTGGTAGTTACGCCGGTGTGATGCAATGATCGAGATGGCACGACTATGACTTCGGAATTACAATTACGCAAGACGGCCTCCGATGACAGCACAAACTATTCCATCGAGTTTGAAATAATCAAATTAGTTAGGTTCGATATAAGGATGTATAAAAATTGGCGAAAGAATAAGAATAATCGGTTTAGACATGGGTAGGGGTTGATAATGGAAGGAGTTTGAGTAATACAATTTCAAGTATTATAAGTACTTTACTGCTTCAGAACCAGTAATTGCCACGGTCTCTATTTTCCTGTCTACAGAGACACTCATAGCATTTGCTAAAGCAGGTTTGACGTTGCCGCCAACTACTGATAACCCCTCAGAGACCACAATTCCTACGATAGTGACAGTTCTACGAGAGATTGTTGCTGAAGTTTTAGCCCCTTCTACGACCCAAACTCCTATGGCTCTTGTCCTGAGTGAGGCACCTCCTTAAGAAGCTAACTAGATGATAGAAGTGCTGTTAGTTTGTGATTTTGGCAATGATGCAATCGAGGAGGATCCATTAATGCTGCTTCAGAACCTGATCAGGCTGATGATCATGATCAGGTGATGACTCAAGAGGGACCGATTGTTGTTGAGAGTGACGGGCACCTAATTGAGAATGAGGATGACCAGAGCACTAAAGATGATAATCAGAATCTTGATAATCCACAGGGCGATAAGAATTCCGATGAAGTTGAGGGCGACAGCAGCCCAGATGATGATGAAGGCCTTGCTAAAGGTCTTGAAGATGTTAAAGGTGATAAAAACCCTGATGATGACGAGGAAGATGATAAAGACCTTACTAAAGGTCTCAGAGAAATTAAGGGTGATAAAAACCTTGATATTTATGTGGAAGGGGTTCAAACCCCTGTTGAACAAGTTTTTAAGATGAAAGGGGCAGAAATGGCAACCCAAGAGGCCAAGCTGAGTCGAGGGCTGGGAGCAGCCATTTTGTATCTGGAGGCTGGAAGCAGCCAAGCGACTGTATCTAAGACTACCATGGGGAGTCTTATTACAGCACGATATACCATACCTCGTTAGATTCCATATATGCCATCGGGCCCAGGTAAATTTTTGACCCCATTTTTCTTTGCTCCTTTGATGTTGTATGGTATAATGATCTTGCTTTTAGATTGCAGGGGGTCATATAGGGACAATCACTGAAGTCCCGCTGACTTCTACTACCTTTAGCCTCAGTTCCACCATGGCTCCCCTCAAGGATAGTTGTACCAAAATCTCCTGTTATACATGCTGCAATTCTTCCAATCTCTGTTGAAGGAGGAGCTCATGTTGAAGCGGCTACACCTGGTGTAACGGAGATGACCAGTAGTATCGTCGAAACATATACGAGTGTCTTCTTCACTTCCTTGAGCACTCTGGTTCAAATGTCCATAAAGAAACAACATCCTTAAGATTTAGTAAAGAGAACTTCTTTTGCAATTGAAGCCATACGCGGTCTCGACGATACTAAAAGGGACAACTTCTTGGAGCAGATCTTGAATGAGCTTGAAGATCCTATTAGATCTTATTAAGAACTGACGAAAGGCAATATACAAAGACTGGTAGATGCAGAGCATGAGGCCATCGCTCGTGAATATAAAGGACGGAGAGTCGCCCTAGACAATTCTGTAGTTGCCTTTTCGATACGATCTGGAGAGATAGAATCAAGCATTGCTAAGGCTACCTTTCCATTAAAATTTACAAGACTGAGGCAGCGGAGAAAGAGAAAGAAGCAGCTAAAGGTCAAGATCGCCTTCAAGAGCAAGAAGATGAAATGGTCAAGATTCGTATATCAGTCACAGCAGCTAAAAAGCATGACGAAGAAGTACTTAAATTATCTCAAGTTGCCTCAAGCCGTCTGGATGATTTGATTAGGCAACAGAATAAATTTATCCAAGTTCAAGGTGCAGAGATAGAACGTCAAGTTATATCAAAGCAACCTTTGCAACCAGAGTCCAGGAGAGACTTGGCCAGGATAAGAGTAATTGCCACCAGGGTGGAGCGAGCTAAGTCTTTGAAAGAAGATGATTACTGATCTTAGCACCCAGCCTCCAAAGTGAAGTCATCCTTAATAATGAAATGTAATAACTTCTTTTTTTGAACATTTTTTGATAAATATAATAGTTTTTTGTGTTTGCATGATATTGCATGGAATAAAAAATTTATGGTCTTTTATGGCTTTATTACTTATTATGTATCTGTTTAAGACACAAGTAATAAGTAGGAGTACGAAATATGTTCAGAGGGACTGGACATGATATATCTTTTTAAAATAATAATACTCAGTATATCTGTTCAGTGATAATGTGGACATAATAGAATATAATTTTAATATATTATCATTTTTTGGATGACATTATTAGAGGTAATGTGGACGTGATAAGTCGTTGATGTAGATAGTAAAATTCAAAGGTGATGTGAACGTCAATTTGTATATCTATTGATTATCCTTAGGTCAACTGGGATTCAAGAATAGGATATCCTTTAAAATAGCTGGGTTTCAAAAGATGATACTTGTGGTAATGCAGTAGATGTTGTTGTTAATCCTTTGAGGGTGCATCATAAGATTTGGATAGACTCCACTGGAGATTTTTGAGGACTTATTTTCTGTGGTTTTATTTACGAATGAGGAAATAAAAGATAATAAGCCAAAGATTTGGGGTATGTACATTATTTGGAAAACAGTACGCACTTTCAAATATGGTATTTCTTTAGGAATTTGCCGTTGACATGCATCATAGAGATTCAGATGTCCATCCCGGTCAATTGATAAGCTCCATTAGAGAAAACTTTTCTTACAACGTAGGGACCTTCCCACTTTGGTTCAAACTTGCCCTTGCTCATATGCATCATAGTCATAGGACGTCTAACAGTAAGGACCAGCTTGCCTTTTTGAAATCCTCGTACTTTAACTACGATTGAAGACTTTTGAGATACGGGCTTGGTATAACTCAATATGCTACTGAGCTATTTGTCGTTTCTTATCAAGTGCTTCAAGCTTCTAAAGTCGAAGACGATCATCATTTTCTACTATGAGTTCATTGGCAATAGCTATCCTCAGTGATAGAATTTCGATCTCCAACGGTAGGACTGTTTCGCATCCATACACCCAAGAGAAAGTCGTACAGCCAGTTGGGGTATGTACAATGATACGGTAGGCCCATATATATTCTCTAAGCTTTTTACTCCAGTTTTATTTATTGGTAGAAATGAACTTCTTGAGAAGCTTGATGATTGTTTTGTTGAATGCCTCAGCTAAATGTTAGCAGCAGGATTATAAGTCGTCGAAGTAACATTGTTGATTCGATTGTCATCACAGAATCGAGTGAATTTCTGACTGACGAATTGAGGTCCTTTGTCATGGATAATTTATCGGGGAACACCGAACTGATAGATTACATGATGCTTGATAAAGCTGACGATATTGCTTGTCTTGACTTCAAATAAGGGTATAGCTTCTGCTTATTTTGAGAAGTAATCGGTTATAGTTAGGATAAACCGATGTACTCGAGATGAGAGTGGATAGATAGGGCCAATTACATCCATACCCCAGGCTTCAAAGGGCCAAGATTATGCAGTTGGATACAGGAATTCTGATGGTTGATGAATAAAATCTGCATGGATCTGACGGGCTCGACATTTTCTCACATACTCAATCGCGTTTGTCACCATAGTGGGCCAGTAATATCCCATACGTCAGATTCGATCCTGTAGCTTAGGACCAGGCTGATGTACATCGTAGACACTATCGTGAGCTTCACATAGTATTTGTTTTGTTTTATCTTCTGTAAGATAATATAGCAGCATACCATCGAAGGATCGATGGTATAGTGTTTCGTAGGCGTGATTGTAATAGAATCGAAGTGAACGACGATGGATTGTTGTTTCTTTTTTAGGATATTCGGGTAAGATGTCATATACCGTGAAGTTGATGAAAGGGGCTCTCTAGTCTTCACTAATAGTACAAATCTTGACTGAATTACTAATTTCAATATTCAAATTATTATCGACACAGAATAATTCTCTGTTAGTGATGACGATCAACTGTTGTCTTTTCACATGAATCGCTAATACTGCTGCTAGATTATCAAGTGCGTCAGCTTATGTATTGCATGCTCAGTGTACGTGTTCAATAAAGAAGTCCTTAAAGGATATAGCTAATTTGACTGCTGCTTCCTGGTATGGAATGAGATCTTGATGTCGAACTTCATACGTGTCTCTAACCTGGTTGATAATCAGTTTAGAGGCTTCGTATATTTCTAGATATTCTATATCCAAATGTTTAGCTATTGGAAACTGATGAGTAGAGCGTTGTATTCAGCAATAATGTTAGAGCATGACTCGTCCAGGAAACAGGCTCTTTGGATAGCTAGCCCTTCTGGTGATACGAGAACGATTCTAACTCCGGCGACAATGATACCATTGGGTCTGATTCTGGATGCACCATTAAAGAAGAAATGCCAAACAAGTATTCCTTCTGAAGTTTTGTTAGATTCCAGAGTTTCATCAAGAATTTTGTCATAGAGTTTAGAAGTCTCTGGGATTTGATGAGCAGCCAAGAAGTCAGCTAGGGCTTGACCATTAACAGACTTTTATGGGACATAGACCATGTCATATTGTATTAACAATATAGTCTATGTAGCTACTCTGGAATTGAGTGTACTAGGCTTCTTCATCAAAACTCGTAGATGATTGACTCTAAGATGACATGAATGGTTTGGCCCATGATATAATAATACATTTTCTGGAAGGCAAACAATAGGGCTAAGCACTCTTTTTCTACTGGACTGCATCGATGTTCAGTACCGATCATTGTACGACTGAGATAATAAATTACTTGCTCGTAGCCTTCCTTGTTCTTCTAGGCTAGCAGGGCACCCAGAGAATGATCCATCGCTCGAACATACATTAGGAAAGGTATTCCTGTGATTTGAGAAAGTAGGACCAGAGGGTTCATCAGATATCGCTTTATGTCTTCAAATTCTTGCTGGCATTCCTCAGTCCAAACGAAAGACACACCTTTTTTCATCAATTGAGTGAACGGTCTACAACATCCAGAGAGATTTGAGATAAATCTTCTGATATACGCAAGCCGTCCTTGGAATCCTCGTAGCTCTTTTAGGTTGCGTGGAGGAAGCATCTCTTAAATGTCTTTGACTTTCTCGGGATCAATGTATATACCCTTAGAGGTAACAACGAATCTGAAAAATTTGCCACTAGAGACTCCCAGAAATGACTTGGTGGGATTCATCTTGAGTTTGTGTTGGCGCATTAGATGAAAAATAGTTCTTAAGTCTTGGATGTCTTCCTTTAGAAGGCGTTTGACAGCAATATCGTCGACATAGCATTCAACCATTTTTCATAAATATTCACAGAATATGGTACTCATGGCCCGTTGATAGGTGGCACTAGCGTACTTAAGGCAAAATGGCATGACTGTGCAGTAGTAGACTCCTAAAGGAGTCCAAAAAGATGTATATTTTTTATCTTTGGGGTTCATCCTGATCTGATTATATCCAAAGAATCCGTCCATGAAAGATATTCGTTCGAACCCACAGGTGTTGTCGATCATGACATCAGTAATCGAAAAAGGGAACTCATCTTTGGGACAAGCTTTATTAAGGTCCCTAAAATCGATACAGACTCGGAACTTCTCTGTTTTCTTCATAACTGGGATGACATTAGCCACCCAGTCTGGATGTTGTTCCTCTCTGACAAAGCCACAAGCGATGAGCTTCTTGACTTCAGCTTCTATGACATCTATCATATCAGGCCAAAATCAACGTTGTTGTTGTTTGACTGGTCTAACATTTGGCAGAATGTTAAGCTTGTGAGTAGCAATCTGAGAATCTAATCCCGACATGTCTTCATAGCTCATGGCAAATACATCAATGTATTCCCTGATGAGCTGGCTTAACTCTTGCTTGTCTATTTTCGAAAGACTTTTACTGATAAAGATTAACCTTGGAGAAGCTTCGTCTCTAACGACGATCTAGACCAAATAATCCTCAGTAGGTGGTTAACATTGTTCAAAGCAAAGTTTCCATGGAGTATCCATCGTTTGTGCCCAAGGCCAAGCTTTATGAGTCTCGATGAAATCGTCATCATCTTCTAAGAGTTCAGCTGTTACCATATTAGAAGATATAGTCACTCGATGGACGGTACCTACGCTGGCGTCCGAATTCCATGAAGAAGAGTTATAAGAATTAAATCGTTCTTCTTTATCAGACTCAGAAAGATCTGGGATTATGATTGGCGTGGTGTAACCTAACCCATGCTTTGTTTTGTTGTAATATTGTAATGGCTTTCCTTTTTGTACAGGTATACGAATAGGATTTCGTCTTCCCTTACCACCATTGAGGTTAAATTTGAAGTTGTAGCCCATCTTTTGAATGATATCCTTGGATTGTTGACTATAACGACATAGTTGGATTCACCTGCTATCATCGATTTTAGAATCGCTATAAAATGTGGCCTTTTGATTCAGTACTTTGCTAAAGAGGATAGGATTCTCATCTTTCTTCCAGGAGGGAACTAGAAAGAATGAGTTTCGTACTGATTCTAATGATGCCTCAGTTTGAAGGGGTTGAATTGCCTCCCAGGTAAGAGGTTCAAAGTTATCCAGAATTTCTAGATAACATTGTGTGTAAAATTGACATCAAAGTACTGCAAAGGAGATGCTACTTTATTGATATTTGCATCCATGTTTACAATAATATTTATAACCTTGGCCGATGGCTTGCCATGATGTAAACCCCCTAAATTTTAATTCTTTTTATTCTAATGTACTTAATATAGTTTACAGTATTTCTTTTTATGGGACTTTTAAATCTAGATTTGTTAATATTTTGGTAGCAAGATAAAAGCTACAATATACGTACATACATACACACACACACACACACACACACACACACACATATATATATATATATATATATATATATATATATATATATATATGTATATATATATATATATATATATATATATATATATATACTAGCATGTGTGCACGTGCCTTGCACGTATTTTAACATTCTTTTAATTAACTTGGGAAGATTCTTTAGGAAGACCAAAGGGTAGTCTTTATAATTACTAAGTTGTCCTTATTAAAATTAATGAACCATTTTTAATTAGTATAGACATGTAAGGATATTTTCGGAATTCAAAAGTTTCACCATCAAGTTTTCCTATTATATAGTAGAATATATATATATATATATATATGTATATATATATATATATATATATATATATATATATATATATATATATATATATATTTTGTTTTTGAAAAAAAAAATATATATATATTTTGTTTTATATATATATATATATATATATATATATATATATATATATAATATATATATATATATATATATATATATATATATATATATATATATATATATATATGTATAAACTTGTAACAAATTTATCAACTAAATATGTCAGAAAGGTATTTTTATTTTTGTAGAAATTTACGAAAATTTTAGTTTAATTTTATATTATTTTATTTGTTAATTAAAATATATTGTATTTAATAAATAATTTATTTTGGTAATATAAATTAGTAGCAAAATCGCTACAATATCGGTAACTAGTGGGTTAAAATGTTCAAGTTATTTATTAAAATGTCTTAGGAATATTTTGTGAATTTTATGAAATTTTGTATAAATTATTTGAATTTATTTTAGTGTCTATATATATATATATATATATATATATATATATATATATATATATATAATAGGCGCAAAATGTCGAAGCCTATACAAGTAAGTGCGCTCAACGCGATAAAAGGGGCAGAAAACAAACAGCACTTGACGCATGCAAAATGAAACCGGACCTCAACTGCAGCCGACAGGGGATGCACGGGCAATCTGGAGAATGGCCTAAGCAAGGGCCTCCCAAAAATTGTTGGAGGCGTGGGAGCAGCGCCTCCTTGCTTTGAGAATTTATCTGATGACCTCTCTGAGAAATTATGGAGGAGGAAGTTGGCGGCCTTGATATCTGAATTTGTTCTTGTTCTTCCATAAAATCCAGATACCAGCGGCTACGATGATCTGATGTCCGTGGGAGCCGTTCCATATGGCCAGGAGATCGTAGAAGCCCCCAGTCGGGGGGACAAGACTCAGTCTATGGTGAAGATTGAACCAAATATGAGTCGCTAACTCACGAGAAAGGAGGACATGCTCTACCATTTTCGATGCATGCCCCACGCAGCAGTGGCATTTGGACGCGAGGCTAAATCTGATAGATCTGATGTGATCGTCCGTCGGAAGCTTCCGGCGTAGAGCTCACTAGATAAGGATAGACCATTTGATGGGAATGCAAGACTGCCAGAACTTGGCAAACGTGTTATTCGGCACACCTCTGCCTCTGGCAATGATTCTAGCGGTAGCCAGCATGAAAGTCCCCCCCCGGGTTAGGTGACCAACTCCACGTGTTGGGAATATCTGTGCCCGAAGATTGGCAGCAAGAACACCGTCGATCGCCGGTTGACCAAGCCAATCCCTAATTCTCCCCCAATTCCATCTGGAACTGCCTTCCCATAGGTCCTTGATGACGTACCCCTAAGGTGTTCTAGCATTAGGCTGAATAGTGTTTTCTCCTAACCATGGTTTCTGACAGGCCGATGAGCGACCGTCGCCCAACTGGAGGCGTATTAAAGGTTCTGCGATGTTGCATCCCCAAATTATGCGATGCCAAGACGCCAAGGATCTGTTGTTAGTGACTGCCTCTGACAGATGGAAGAATCTAGAGTATCTAGCTCTTATAAATCTCGTCCATAACAAGCTCTCCGTGCGTAACTTCCACCACAGCTTTATGGAGTAGGCGTCTATGATGTGGCCAAGTCTGCTGAAGCCCAGGCCTCCTTCTTCAGTGGGTTTGGCCATGGTATCCCAACCGGCCCAGTGATGTTTGTCCTTGCCGTCGCTATGACCCCATAAGAACTTGGCAAAGAGGGATTCGAGGTTGTAGAGGACCTTCTTGGGAGGGGAGCAGACGGCCAGGTTGTACAACAAGATGGAAGAGAGAACGTGTTTGATGAGGATCATCTTACCCCCTGGGAATAAAGTTGCGTTGTGCCATCCTACGATCAGTTTGCGTATTTTGTCTACAAGGTGCTCGTATATCCCCGAGTTTGATTTTTTGTACACCAACGGACAACCCAAGTAAAGGAAAGGTGGATAAGCCGTGTCCTAGGAGGTTAAGTTGGAGAGCAGGGCAGAGCGGGTTCTGTCTATTTTGTGATGGGTATAGATAACGCTTTTGTTGTTGTTGACACGCTGGCCAGAGCAAGCGGTGTATCTCATGATTGTTCTCAGGACCACCTCGATCGATCCATTGTCTCTAGAGTAGAAAATGAGGTTGTCGTCCGTGTATGCCAGGTGAGTGATCAGTGGACAGCCAGTCGTGGTTTGAAACTGGTAGAAACAGGGCATTCTGGATATGCTATTGAGGCTTCTGCTACGATGATGAAAATAATGGAGGAGAGAGGGTCTCCCTATCTAATCCTACGAGTAGATCGGAAGAACCCCGCTGCTTGGCCGTTTGATGACGGTAGAAAACCAAGCATTGCTGATGGATTTAAATATGATGTCGATCCAGGATTCGGAGAAGTCGAAAGCCCTGAAGACCCAGATCGTGAATTGCCAGTCTAGGCGGTCGTATGCCTTCTCCATGTCCAGTTTGATGGCGATGTTCCCCCCTCTGGACGGGAACTTCATACATGTGATCATCTCTTGTGCTAGGAGAATGGTTTCAGTTATGTTACGACCTTTAACAAACCTGCTTTTTTTCTTCGGAGATAATCTTGGGGAGGAAATTGGACATCCGGTTGGCTGCAATTTTTGATATAATCTTGTTGGTGAAGGTGCAAAGGCTGATAGGTCAGAAGTCTTTGAATGTTTTCGGGTTGGCTTTCTTTGGGATAAGGATGATGTTGGCGCATAAAATGAAATTGGGATGACTTGCTCCTTGGAAAAATGCTAAAGTGGCCTCCAATAAGTCGATTTTTAAGATGTCCCAACAAACTCTGAAAAAGACCCCATTAAAACCGTCCGGCCCCGGAGAATTGTGTTCATTAATGGACCAGACAACTGCCTTGACCTCCTCCTCCGAAGGAGTAGCCAACAGGGTCTCGTTCTCGCTGTCGCTGACGAGGGATGGGATTTCAGACATGAGCGCGACGTCTTTAACGACATGCTTTTTAGTGAAAATGTTAGAGTAGAAGTTCTTAGCTGCAGCCTGAATGCCATTCTGGTCGTCCACCATGGTGCCATTTTTGTTGTAATTTCGGTGTATAGTTAATTTGTTTCTGCGGCCTTTGACACACGCATGAAAGAACCTGGTGTTCCGGTCCCCCTCGGTGTCCTAAGTCAGTCTGGCTTTTTGCCTCCAGAATTCCGTTTCAACTTTCAGCCTAAATTTAAGAATCGCTCTGGCAAGGTTGAGCGAGACGCGGGCAGCCAGAGATTTGTCAATGGCACACGAGGACTCAGGGCGGGTGATGTCATCCTCCGCCACCTTAATTGCCTGGAAGATATCTCCAAAAGCCTCTTTGCTCTAGGATGTTAATGCCTTACGAGTGGCTTTGAGTTTGGCCGCCATCCGAGCCATAGTGTCTAGTTCCGAGACGTAGTTCCAAGCGGCTGCCACTAGGTTCTGGAATGAGTGGTGATGACGCCAGAAATCAAGGAAGCGGAATGGTTTTGTAGTGATGGTGTGATTGTTGTTGATCTTGATGAGGAGAGGGGAGTGATCCGATTCAGTAAAGTTTAGATGGAGAGGTTAGTGATCAGGCCCATATCGGACCAATAATTATTGATCATTGCCCGATCCAGTCGGAAGAACTGCCGCCGATGTCCCTCTTGCATGTTGCATCAGGTGAATTTGCTGCCTTGGAAGGGAATGGGGGTTAAGTTTCCGTGGAAGATGAAGTTGTTGAACTCGTCAATCGCGGGCTGGGGGGCGGGCGGCCGCCAGATTTTCCCTCTCTGTAGGATACCGTTGTAATGCCTGTGGTTCGTATTACGTATTTCTGGAATACGTGTACGTATTTATTCTTGTATTGCATGATTTCTTGTTTAGTTTTCTTCATGGCTTGGCTTGGTTTATTCTTGGCCCGGGTTGGCTTGGTTCGGCTTGGCTTGGTTTTACTTGGTTCATTATGAACCAAGATGAACCCCCTACCTACCACCATCTTTGATATTTATTACCATTTCTTCTTTTTCTCTCTTCATTACTCATCTTCTTCTTCCCCATTACTTCCTTACCTACCAAAGAGAGAAGAGAGAGGTCTAGGCAAGTGCATCTTGCTTCCACAAGAGAGCTCATTTTTATTGTTCCATTAGCTTCTTCTCATGTTTCTAAGACACATTAGAACTTGTCATTTTCTATTTTGAGGCTTTAATTTTTGTAGATCTAGAAATTAGTTATTTTCAGATTTTGGTGGTTTTGATCTATCAAACTTCTTTGTTTTCAAGTTTTGATGGTTCCATATTGTAGAAAATTTTATTCTACCCAATTTTGACCTTTGAAAAGTTGGATTTGGACTTATTTTGACCAAGTTATGGACTTTTGAAGCTTTGGGTTCAACCATGGAGTTCTTGCTGTTTGGAGAAGACAGTGAGCAGTGCACAAGCTTCTTAGCTTGTGCCACTGAGTTGCGCACGCTCTTTAGCACAGCGTAGTCTCCATACGCTGCCTTTTGGGAGCGTATAACCCCCATACGCTCGCTTGCTTGACAAGGAGTCATATGGACTCCATACGCTACCTTTTGGAGACGTATGACCCCCATACGCTCGCTTGCTTGACAAAGAGTCGTATGGACTCCATACGCTACCTTTTGGAGGCGTATGACCCCCATATGCTCGCTTGCTTAACAAGGAGTCGTATGGACCCCATACGCTGCCTTTTGGAGGCGTATGACCCCCATACGCTCGCTTGCTTGACAAGGAGTCGTATGGACTCCATACGCTGCCTTTTGGAAGCGTATGACTTGAGCATAGCCTGACCTGAGCGTATGACTTGCACTGAGCGTATGACTTTTGCACTGAGCGTATGGTCTTTGGCTGACTTGGTCTTATGTCAGCGTGTCAGATTTGGTTTTATTTTTCTTAAGCTTGGCTCTTCTATAAGCCTGTATATTGATATTTTATTAGATATTTTACGCCCATTTTATATCCTTACGCCTTTTGTCATGAACTTGATAATCACGAATTTACTTGATATGTTTGGAAGGGATAACTGAGCCTGACACGATAGTGACCCATAGTGGTGCACTCCTGACATAATAACCTGACATGACCTGATAGTGGCCCGTCATGGCGCACTCCTGATAAGTACACTTGGTATGATAACCTGACATAATTATCTCGAATAGCTGTTGCGACGGCTACCTGACATGACATGACCTGTTTAATTAATCCTGACACCGTGGGCGATTGTGCTTGCACAAATAATCCAGTCCTGTCTTACATCATGTCTAGGAGGGGACTCCTGAGTACCACGGTCATGAGTACCTACTGAAATGGACTAAGGTTAATGATTAGTATAATTCACTAGTCATGAAGAGATGTTCCCCAGTTACAGGCGATCCCGTTATCCCGGTCGTAAATGTTTGGACTTGTAGCCTGCCGACGAGTAGGGCACATTTCCAGCCCACTGTTATGTGGGGCACCCATCATTGTCACTTAAATGATTGAATTCTATTGTCACTCTAATGTATTGTACTCTCTAGATTGCCACTATAATGATTGCCTGGATAACCTGGATAGCTGCAGGGCCTGTGACTACTTGAAGCATCTCATTGCATCTTGCTAGTAACTAGGATTGTGATAACCCTAGTTAGTTAATATAGAAAGCCGTAGACAATGATTGGCCGTGATTGATTGGATGGAGTCTAGTCCAGTATAGTATTGTCTAGAAGTGATTGATTGCAGATTGTACCAGAATGATTGTCACTCCAGATTGTCACTATAAGGATTGTCACTCCAGATTGTCACTATAAGGATTGTCACTCCAGATTGTCACTATAATGATTGTCACTCCAGATTGTTACTTGACCTGATTTCTTATATTTATCTTGCCGATAAATGGTGAGAGAAACCAAGTTC
This sequence comes from Iris pallida, assembly GCA_029216955.1. Lineage (NCBI taxonomy): Eukaryota > Viridiplantae > Streptophyta > Magnoliopsida > Asparagales > Iridaceae > Iris > Iris pallida. The sequence continues at coordinate 10,544,982 of JANAVB010001998.1, read as the reverse complement.
CGTTCAGACGAAGGGTTACAACCCCGGTCCTTATTTGGTTTACGGGTTATAACCTAGCTATCTGAATAGTCCCATAGTTATCTCATCGTATATCATCCTGACATGCTTTTCCATATGTCCTGTCTTTTAGTGATTCTATGCAAGATTGTCTTTTATAATTACCCATCATGCTTTTTCTTAAATTACTGTCTCTTATTATATAATTATATTATTGTGCTAATTTGCTGGCTTTGGTTCTTAAGTGAAGCCTCCTTTGTGGCACTTGCTCTTTTTGGGGTCTGACCCAGCTGGTTTTGTATGGCCAGATACCGGAGCAGCAGCAAAGGATCTACCTGTCTTCCAGCCCGATGGTGGTCACCAGGCGTAACCAGGGCATCGAGTGGGTTTCTTTTGTTCTTCCACTGTAATATTGTAAATTATTCTTTTGAGGCGTTTAGCCGACGAGCAAGTGTTAGCTCGATTGTACTTACTTACTGTCTGCCTACGGGCTGTAACATGATTGACAAGCCCCGGGGGTTGATCATGTATGACTGAACTCTTGCTAGTCCTCACATTTTGTAACGACTAGCTTCATGATCATTCCGAATATGTAATGTATGGGATGCCTTACTATTGTGTATTTGGTGGTCTGACCTCTTGTAACTATTATTAGTTGGCTGAGATTGAGACAATAGGCTATTTTATGACCTTAAGAGACTGATAGATTGTAGTGAAACCCTCACATATCTAGACAGCCGTGACCGTATAGCGGTGTGGATTCTATTCCGTTATACGTAGCTGGCTATGTCTGCCCCCGCTCTCCAGTATTCTGGTTCTGGGGCGTGACAACCGTGTTGAAATCTCCGATACAGAGCCACAGAAGACCTTGGTAGGGTAAAGCAGCTACCAACAGGTCTTCCCAAAGCATTCTTCGCTCGGGTATGTCGCAACTACCATGTACGGCGGAAAGGATGGAACAGGACTTGAGGGCCGGGTGTTCAACCCAACAAGAGAGGGCCTGAGGCGAGTATTTTATGATGCCGAAGTTGAAATCAGGCGCCAAAAAATTCCAGATGTTATTACATCCAGTGATGGCTTTGGGGAAACCTAGCTTGAGTTGAGTTGCTTTGATTCTGCTTTGGGGAATTTTGGGTTCTATGATGATTAAGAGGTCGATTCGATTAGTTTTCTTGAGTCTGAGATTCTATTCAGCGTCGGTTTGTTACCAAGACTTCTCATGTTCCTGGAGATGATGTTAAGAATTTGATGTGTTAGTGGGAGGGAGATGGTTTAGCTTCATGGTGGACCTTGTTGTCATGGCCGTCTGCTTCTTTAGTTTGTTTTTGATCTTCTTGGAGGAGGTTTTTTTGGTGGGTGTGGTGGTGGACCCGATGTCTCTGGTGCCTTTGCTAGACCGGCCAAGCTCGCTGCAACCATTGATATCTGTCGAGGAAGTTGTGGAATTATTATTATATTCTTCGAGGGCGCATAATGGATTGTCACGATGAGCAGTCGGAGCGTGCGGGTTGCGCGTGGTGGACTTCTTTAGCACTGGGTTGGCACGAAAACCGTGCTGTATTGAGTGGCCACTTATCTGACAGTGCTTACAAAAGATGTTGTTGTTGTCATAGAGCAGCGGTTGGCGGTGTTTTTGATCTCCAGCTCGATCTTTATGAGTTTGGGAGGGTCTATTGCGTGGTCTAGCTCCATGTATATCTTCGCGTAGTTGCACTTGGAGAGGTTGCGGTTTTCTTCTACGATAGCTACCAGGGTACCAAAGGAGCTGGCTATCCGTTTGAGGGCAGCTGCAGGAAAACAGATCAGGGGAAGGTTGGGGAGGGTGATCCATGTTGATATTATTGTCGAGTCAACTTTGGGGTCGAAGTTAGCAGTCCATTTGACGATTTTGACGGTCTGTGTGCCGATTCTGGAAGTGCCCTTGGCGCAAACTACAGAATAGTCCGGATCGGATGAAAGGTTGAGGAACATGTGCTTGGGGTCGAGCGGAGCGACCCGGTAGGCTGCGAAGAGGCCCCATCTTGCGACCGCTTCTGTCACTCCCTGATTTCGGAATACGTATTTTTAGTACGTATACTGCTTATTTGTATTTACGTATATTTATACGATATTTATTTTGTTGTATTTCTTCATGTATATCCCAAATTATTTGACAAAATAATATTTCGTAATTTATTTTCTGTGATTTTAGTTTACAGTTTTGGCTCTAATTGGGTGACATGTTCTCGGTTCACTTGAACCCGTTGGGTCATCATGAACCAACTTGGTTTAGGCTTTTATATAAAACCCCATTCCTTTTCTCTCCCCTCATTCATTCCTCATAACTCCTCTCATTTACTTCCTTCACCCAACCAAAGGCAAGTATCAACTTGCACAAGGGAGAGATCCATCATTTTCGTTTTTCCTTCAAAATTTTTACCAAAACTTGTTCTTCTCCTCATTCTCTACTAGATTAGAACTTGGAATTTTCTGATTGGAAGCTTTAATTTTTGTAGATCTAAGTTTTAAATATTTTCGGTTTTTCTTGGTTTTGATCTACTAAACTCCATCATTTTCAAGTTTTAATGGTTCCATGTTGTAGAGAATTGAATTTTACTCAAGATTGAACTTTGAAAATCGAAATTTGGTTAAGAATTGACTTAGTTATGATTTTTGGAGTTTTTAGGGTTCATGGTTCTTCCCTCTCGGTTGAGGGGAAGAAGATGAACAGTGTCCTGTGTTCGCGCCCTCCGCGCGCGCGCGTCCCGCGCTGCGCTGATGGGAGGTCCGCGCCCCTGTGTCCCGCGCCCTCCGCGCGCGCGCGTCCCGCGCCGCGCTGATGGGAGGTCCGCGCCCCTGTATCCCGTGCCCTCCGCGCGCGCGCGTCCCGCGCCGCGCTGATGGGAGGACGCGCCCCCGCGCCCGCGTGGTGCCCGCGCCGCGTGGTCTCCCACGCCGCGTGGTTCCAGCACCAGGCCGCCCCCGCGTGTTCGTGCCCCTGTGTGGACGTCACGCGCCCGGCCTTCCCGCGCCCTTGCGTGTCCGCGCCCTCGCGTGTCCGCGCCTTGCGTGGCCCGCGCCCTCGCGTGCCCGCGCCTTGCGTGGCCCACGCCCTCGCGTGCCCGCGCCTTGCGTGGTCCGCGCCTTGCGTGTCCGCGCCTTGCGTGGCCCGGCCTTCCCGCGCCCTTGCGTGTCCGCGCCCCGCGTGTCCGCGCCCCCGCGTGTCGCGCCCCTGTGTGGACGTCACGCGCCCGGCCGTTTTCCCCGCGCCTGCGTTGCCGCCCGCGCCCGGCGCTTCCCGCGCCCGTGTGGCCGTCCGCGCTCGTGACCGCGCCCTCGCCCGCCATGCGCCAGCGCCATGGATGTGACGCGCCCGCGTTGGTTGGCCGACCTTGCCTTAGTACCTAGTCAGCCTGTCCCTAGTTTTCTATTTTTTATACTACCTTGGCTTATATACGTGTATATGTATTGGTTTGTGTATGCGATATATCCTTACGCCTTTTGTCCTGAGCATGAATCTGACCCTGGAGAACAAAGTGTTCCTACTCGCTACATGTGCCTAAATGCCCCGGTTCTCGTTCATGCTTGACAAAAGACTCGTAATCCCACGTAGCGTATTTGCAATGTTGCATTACACTAAGGAGGGTAGAACGTGTCGACCTACTGATCGACATGGATCCTCACTTGGGGTACTCGTACTACGGTACGACATTCTAGGAGGATGATCATGCAGGCCACAGCATGAGGATCCAAGATTTCACATAGGGTTTAAATTAGGCAACTAAATCTATTAGATGCATGGAGAGGGCAGAATCCCGAGATCGTGTTACACCAGCCGCCTTGAGGTATTGCCTCGACGCGCCAGCTGGTCACCACGAATACTGTGCCATCTGCAATGAGTGGATGCCGGTATCCGATTATTTCCTGATATATTATAAGTTTTGGCAAGGTAGCCCTACGGGGACTTGTGCCTGCAAGGTAGCCTTATGAGGGACCTGTGCTTAATAATACTTGACTACGTGGACCCCTGGGTTGGCTATCCTTGCTGGAAAGATACGATCTGAGGACTCTGATAATTTAATGCGAGGATAACCTCGCCATACTAGAAACTCGTAGACTTGACTGGCCGTGAAAATGACTTGCTTGTATTTTTCTTTTACCTTCCGCGAGTAACTGAGGAAAGCGGACTGTTATGGTGCGTGATCCAACCCATGTTCTTGTTTGATTGTTGGGTTGGTTATCGTACTATGACAGGCTGCGGACCGAAGTTACGAACGGAAGCCTTAATTTGATTGTGATGTGTTACTCCTGTGAATGACTAAGGAACATGGCCCACCGCGGTACGTGATCAAACCCATGTTCTTGTTTGATTGTTGGGTTGGTTATCGTGCTGCGATGGTCTGTCGACCGAAGTCACGACCAGGAGATCTTCTTACTTATATCTGTAAACTTATGTGAAGGTCATAGAGTGCGACGCGTCCCGGCTCCATGTGGCACCTTTTGTCCTTGTTTGGTTGTAAGGGTGCCAGATGGGTCCGACGATGTAGCGCTACCCTATAGCCACAGCATAAGCTTTATTCTTATCATTATAACTGGGTTTTATCTTAACTCTTGTGCCCTTTGGCGGTACTTGCTATTCGGGGCTGACCCCGCTGGTTTTGTTTGGCCAGATCTCGTAGCAGAGCCAGAGGACGCGATCCTTCTTCCTGACATCCATGGTGCATACTAGGAGCATGGCTGGTCGGGGACTCGAGTGGGTTTCTTCTCCACCACTCTTGCTTATACTTTTGTGCGGCGTTCAGCCACCGGCACCTGTTAGCCGGATTACTTGATATTTTGTGTCAGTACATAATTGTAACTAAACAGACTGCAGCTGTGTATAATTTTGTGCTCATGACTCTCTGAGATAGCTATGTAATAAAGCTAGTCTCTCATGACCATTTTGATGAAGCGTCGGGGACGCCTTACTGCTTTACCTTTAATGTTCATTTAATTGCTGATGTTGTGTTGATTGATTGAGACATAGAACTCTGTGGGACCATAGGAGACTTGATTGTAGCATGTACCCCCTAGTCTCTTGACAGCCACAATCGCCGTATGACGTCACGTACCTCATATGGTGTAGCTGGCCTCGTCCGTCTCCGTATTTCGGTACTGGGGCGTGACAGCTTCCATGATTGTTGTGATTTTCGGGCAACCAGAGCCAAATTTAAGGACAAACATCTTTGTGAAGGAGGAGGATATGGAGTAGCCATCGATGGGTGGGGGGAATACCACGTCCGGAAGCTGAATCTCTACTACCAGATGGGGTAAGGTCCTCCCGCGATCTGGCCGGAGGGCCTCGGTGTAAGAAGGCACGCGTGGGGGGACCTCCGCGCTGGGGAAGCCCGAGGGGGCGGAGTCTCCGGGGGGGCCGTAGCACAGGGATAGCCCGAAGTAGTGGAGTGCCCGGGGGCAGCAGAACGGGTGTGCGCAAGGTCTAGAGGGGACGACACCTGATCTCTGGCTGTGGGGAAGGAGAAGTGCATCGCGGGATTGGCGCGCTGGCCAGGGCCACCGGTGGATGGTGATACCGCCGAAGAGGCAAACGTGTGCGGCAGGCCAGCGGGAGCAATTTCGACAAAGGAAACCGCCGGGAAGGGGATGGATGACGCCAAAGCAGGTCCCGCGCCAAGAGTCAAGTGGCCGGAGGGAGGGCATGAGATGGGCTAGGTGGCACCAAGCCCCAGAAGGGTGTTGAGAGGCGCGATGCCATCACTGCCAGGGAAAGTGGCGGAACTCGAAGGAGGGGGGAGCGGGATTGCTGAAGGAGGCGCCTGGTCAGCAAAATTGGCACATGCCGACACGAGCGCCGCGTGGCGATGAAGATCACTACCTGTCGTTGGAAGAGCCGGAGAGGGAGCGCCAGTCGATGCGGGTGCCCCGGAGCGCACAGGGCCAGCATCGGGCGCAGGAAGCACCGACTGACAGCACAAAGAAGGGGAAGCGCAATGTAGCGCGCACGTCAAAGCGGGAGAAAGACCGTCTCCAAGTGCTGGTTGCGCCAAGTAGGGATGCGGGCGCACACGGGAAAAGGAGGGTGATCACCTGCGATGCCAGGAGAGGGTCGAGTGGCGCACCACAGGGGTTGTGCCGGGGGGAGGTAAGCTGGCACACTGTGGGGAAGTATGGGAGAGAAGGAGCAAGGGGTGGGTTGTGCCATGGCTGCTATGCACGCCGCCCGGGGGAGGGCGGGTGAAGGGAAAGGACACTCGATGGCTGGCATGAGAAAAGGGCGGAAGGGCCACTGGATCGACGCTTGGCACGTAGGTCATCACGCCGTCCGAAGGAAGAGAGCAGAAGGGAGATGCGACCCTTCTCGGTTGGGGCACTAGTGCAGAGCCCGAGGTGGGGATTGAAGAGGCAGTTGGGACAACCGTGCCAACTTCGGGCGTAGGTTGCACCGAGGGGAGGGACATAGGATGGGGTGCGCAAGTCAGCGTGTGCGCTACATAATCCAAATGGGACTGCGTGCGCCCACGTATGAAATGGGGGATGTCCACCACGTGGGGCCCTGCCTCTCTCGGAAAGGTGTACGGGGTGTAACCCATGGGTTGCGCCCGAGGGAAGCTGTCTTGCGCACAGAGGGGAGGCTCGGGAGAGGATGGTGTAAGGAGGGAAGTTGCGCCAGAGAGGCCCCGCACACTGCCCGGGGGAGGGGGGTAGAGGGAAAGGGAGTGGGACGTGATGGTCTCGGGACCCGTACCTGGCACATGGGTCGACGTGCCGCTCGAGGTGATAGGGTAGGTGGCCGATGCGATCCTACTCGGGCGAACTGCCGACGCAGAGCCCGAGGTTGTGGATGGAGAGGCGACCGGGCCGACGATGCCACCCTCTACAGGAGGAGGAGGAGCACCCGCGTGAAGCTCGAAAAGGGGAGGACCAACTCGAGGAGGCTAGGGGAGGCAGGTCGAGCATCGGGCGTGGCGTTCTTCTCCGGAGCTGTCGCTGGTCGAGGAGAAGAGGGCGACAACGACGGCGATGGAACGACGTTCGGGTGGGCCCGTACCCGTCAGCACCCAATAAGGGCTTGCTGATCTACCGTCCAATCGTGGGAGGGGGGCACCCAGGACGGAGGGGGAAGACGCTGGGGGGCAGGGTGGCAGCCGCGGCCGTGGGGGGGTGGCTGCCGCGAAGGCCTTGGCCTGGGGAGATAGGGGTGGCGGGAGCGCCATCTCCTCCTACGGCTGGGAAAGGGGGACGGGAAGGGTCGAGCTTCGGAGAGGGAGGGCTGAAGCTCTGCTCCTACAACCTGAGGCCGACGAAGAGGGGGGGACAAGACGTAGACGGGAAGAGTGGGGGTCGAACCGGGAGAAGGAGGAAGGGGATGGGAGCATGGCTTTATATATATATATATATATATATATATATATATATATATAATATATATATATGTATATTATATATATATATATATGTATATTATATATAAATATATGTATATTATATATATATATATATATATATATATATATATATATATATGTATATTATATATATATATATATATATATATATATATATATATATATGTTAAAAAAAGGGGAAAAGAAACCCAGGTTTACAGTTCCCACAAGGGAACAATAACCTGAGCCCAGAAGAGCCGACCCGACCTTGGCATATATATACATATGTGTATTTGTATGTGTAAATTTTTTTTCTTCCAAATCCTAGTCGCGACCCAGGCGACCCAAACCCCAACCCCAACCCTAACCCCCTTGTGCATGTGCGCCTGCACAATGGCCGACCGACGACCACCGACGATGCCAACAGTGGCCACAACAAGCACGGACAACAGGCAGCGAACCACCCTTCTTCGCGATGCCATTTTCGTTGCCTCATTGTGCCATTTTGCCCATCATTTTCATAGGTGCGTAGACAACCTAAATACCTTCAATTTCCTTTAATTAATTTATTTTATTTCACATTGTAAGCGACATGAATCGAGTTCCAAAATCGAGAAAAATATCGATTTACAGAGCTTTCAGAACTATCCCAACCACCCATGTTTATGGTCGATTTGCGACCAAGATATTGTAAATTTTAGAAATCTACCTGAATAGCCTTATTGACAACCTATACATGACCGAAACCCTATTTTTATTTTTATTTCTAGATTATTATATTCTGTTTAAAACTTGTTTGAAAATGGGAAAAAATGTTTTAAAAATACTGAAAAACCACGATACGGAGTCCGTTCCGACAAACCAGGTGACATGGTCACGAACCGAAAGAATTGAAAGATGCGTATCGACTTTGCGGACGTGTGGGATTTGACGGAATTTAAATTGGTTGCGTGTTCTCGACGAATTTGATGCGTATCCGTCGAAATTGACCGTATCGGCTTTTTTTAAAATTCTTCAGTTACTTTGTGTACGTTCGTCAATCGAGACAAAACTTGCGCCAGCAGGACCGTATCATTTTTTGGTCATGTATGCCAAGTTTGGTTCGATTCTGAGAAGGTCGACTGAAACGCCTATTTGGTAGGCCCGCGACCGCTCCAACAGGCAAAATTGTGTACGACCCACCAGAATCTAACTATGGACATACGGCTGGGTTCGTCTCCTCAAACCGGACCCATAGACATGTAGTTTGGCGACTTTATAAACCTTAGATACTGGCTTACATTTCGGTACAAAATGGGTCCAACGGCGGACATCGTTTTGACCTAAAATTACAATTTTACCCCTGTATCCAGAATTGGTCATTTGGACAGGCGATTCATGACATATCTTTTATACTAAAGATATTCATGATGTTTGTTTCAGCATCCAGAGTCGTTCGTGGTTTGTGACTTTCTTTTGCTGACGCTTGTGACTGTTGGACTTGCCATCCTTGCACTACAGGCAAGATACCTTGCCACCATACTCTGTAATTTACTCTTACTTTATTTCAAATATTTATATTTAGTTTTATTTATATAATACATAGATTACATCATTGTGCGTCCAAGTCACACTTGGGTACGAGCGACTGTATCGGTCGTTTTAAATTATTTTATTATATTCTTGCATTGGCTTAGCCTTAGTGACCCCCATTGATGATGAGGTATTGGTATATCAAGTAAGGCCTTGACACATGATTACCATGTGTTGTGAGTTTATAGGACATGTACTTGCGTAGTCAGCTGGCCACCGATACGTATGAGGCGTGTGATGGTTAGGAGTAACTGCCAATAGAATTTTATGCTAGTGGACTTGGCAGTTACTAGAGGTTCATATGAGTCATGGATGTGACCCTACTAGGCATTGGGTAGGAAGAACAGTTCCTTAGCGTATGGGCCACGTATGCACTTTTCTTTATTTACCGGAAGCTCCGCTAGAGATACGGTCTTGTTTACCCCTCATTCATGTACATGCTAGCCTATGATGTTTGTAGAATGTCATGCTTTGAGGTCCCTGGTATCCTATGAGGAATCATACCAATCCTACTTTAGCCAGAGTGCCCATGCGTTAAAGGTTTGTTCTTAGCTGCATTATCACTGTAGAACGGTTAGGCACCCTATTGCATGCATCACTCTATTCACTTATTATGTATATCATAATGTATACGTCATGTTGTTTCTTTTATCTTGTTACGTTCCTCCGAGGGCCAGATGATCTCTCCATGTGTGTGTGCTGTTATGATGTTTCGCAGGTGCTCTAGCCAAGATCGTGGTCTTTTCCTTTCTATCGAGGAGGATTGCTCTTGGATCATTCATAGACATTTTATCTATCCTTTCCTTGTACATTTTTCAATCATTTAAAGTGGTTGGTAGTGGATCTGTCTTCGCCCAACTTTTGTATAAATAATAATTCAGTGTTGATTTTTATCATTTATTTATTCTCTTATTATGGATGAGATTTAGTTATCATGGTTTACTGCATTACACAGCTTATGTATACATACGAGGGTTCAACATATTCGAGTATACTTTCGTATGTATGTAGCTGACATGTCTACGTACTTAGTCCTAAGTATTTTGAGACTGGGCGTTACATATTTTTGTGCTGGTCCTAGTAGGTCGAGTTTATCACTTCGTTTACGTTACTATACCGATGTGAGCCTCCATATATGATTAGAATCTAGGTATCTTATCCACATGCTTGTTCTCCTCCATTGATCCCAATTTTGAACTCTCGTCCGACTACCTTGATTTTCTTCTTCTTGAATTCTTTCCACTGTAAATCTTATCTTTTCCTTCGTGCTCGATAGAGAGGTTAGGAAGATGACTCATACTAGTTATAAGTGTTATATTATTCAATCAATCTAATAGTTGGATTTTTCTATAAGTTGGGTAGTATGCCTCATAATCTAGCATCCCATTTTTTTTTATGACCCATTAAAGAGGATTTTAAGAAGATTACCTCGACTATAGTGCTTGAAGGTCCATGACTCATTCGTTCAACCAAGGCCTGAGAAAAGAAGATAGTAGGACGACTATGTCAGCATGAACACCAGATAAAACTTACATTCTTATGGAACTTGAATTATTTATATCTGCTTTTATCATTATCTTGCGTACTTATATTTTTGTACTACCTTGATTGATGTCGCTGTTATAGCCTAGCATTTCAAGATTATTCTATATCGAGCTAGTTCAGGACATATGTTTTCTGGGGATGCCTACTAACATATTATCTAATTAGAATCAATGTATTTTGGTCTGATCAACATTAGTGCACTTTGTTCGCTCTTTATATGATTATCACACGTGGATTGAGATATATGTGTCTCTATCAACTCATCTACAGCTGCCTTGACAACTCTGTTTGAATTATTCAATCGCCCTTGGAACCCCGTATTCACATTGATTTTCTCTCCCTTGAACTCTCTATTGTTTTTCGCTATTACTTACTACGGGAAAATAAATGCTCGTATTAAGGAAAGCTAGACACAGAATGTCCCCCTTATTTTTCCATACCACCTATGGCCATGAAAGCTGTATATACACAATCGTTCCATCTATTCAAAATCGGAGAACCACCTTCTAATTGATTCATATCTACCATATCACGTTATCTATCACGTTGTGTAGTATTCCTTAATTATACTCAAAGCCCAAGCACGATATCACAACTTTGAAATCATCCTAACCTCATTAATCCTAAAGCTGTATCGTAGCTTCTAGAGTGAGTAGATTATAAGCCTTCTAAATTTTAGGTTATACTAGTATTACCAATTGATTAGAATAAGTAGGTTCCATTAGGGTGATAATCAGTGCCTCGTATACTCCCACTTTCCATTTAGATCATTTGGGGTCCCCGACCGTGACATTAATATTCGAAGCATGAGACCAGCTGTTACCTTCCAACAAATTTTATATGCAAGACCTAGACGAGCCCACCTCCATGTAGGCATATCATGTTCCACTCAAACATGTTCCCTTGTACTCTATTTTTATGATGCGACTTCGAGTCAAAAAGGTTAAGCTATAATCCCTACCATAATACCATTGTCCTTTCCGATATCTGTTAGAGATCCAACCTCGACTCAAATCTTTCGACCCAATATATGGTTGTGATCTACTCGAAGTCCACTACGCACATGCCACTCGTGTGCCACTCAATTGAGTCTTCTTGTGTTACTTAAATACAAAAGTCACAGAAGGCGTATTCTCGAGCTTTAGGAACCTGGTTAACCAACCCGACTGAAAAATTTGTCCGACCACTTAACTTGGAACCTATATAAGATTACCCTAACCTACTAGGAATGGCCCATATTGATTTCGTAACATCTCGTCCAGCCATTAAAGATTAAAACCTATGATTCATTCAATCAAAGATCGATGTCCCATTTTGGAATCCATTAAGACCCAGTTAAACCCATCTTTGCATATCGCCATATTTGGGCTATAATAAAAAAACCCAAACTTGATGAGATAGATCCTTATACCTATTATGTAGTCCCCATGTCTTGGTCCACTAATTATTCTTTTTTAAATTTTGTGACCACATCTCTTGTAGCCTATGTTATGAGATGAATGGAATCATGTTGTACTAAATATTTTTTTATTATGCTTGACTAAGATCTTTCTACTGTCTTGATGAAATGCGGGACATGGGTGTAGAGCCTAAAAATTAAAAGGCTCCACTCATTAAAGTCTTCAAATCATCTGATGGCGCCAAACAAATCAAGTTGTATCGAATCATCAAGGTATGCAGCTTCAGATTGCGACATCACCTGGTTGCGCTGGAGTCAGGGTGCGCGGAGCGACGCATGGTGCACTTCCTCGAGAAGCTGTAACGACGTCATCATTATCTGACAACTGACAGCATGGAGATTAAGGAAAATTCCTTCGAATCCCGTACAACACGACGCTCGAGAAGACTTTGTCAGCATATAATTAATGCCGACAGCTGTTTGGCGCAAGACACTGAATGGCGCAGGGATTAATCAGAACAACACAAAAGACCTAGTCAAAAGGTGTTAGTCGTTATGTTGCGCCTATGCGCAGCCTGACAAAGTGGTGCCACTTGATCAATTCTTAGTTTCAAACAGGGTGACATGATGCGCAAGCCATCAACCTCGCAGAGAGTGTCCACTACACTGCCCATGACTACGCGTATCTCAATCAAACGATGCCACACGTCTACAGCAGTTAGTGCAAACCGCTCGCACAGGTTGTTGCATTGTTCCCTCGCACAACCTGATGAAGCACGTACAAAGTGTTCAAATGATGTTCAAGACAAGGGTAACGTGGCGCGCAAGCCACTAACTTCACAGATCATGCCCACTATACTGCCCACGACCACACGCATCTCAATCAAACGATGCCACACGTCCGTAGTAGTTAGTACAACCGTTTGCGCAAGTTAAAAGGAGGAACGCAATCTGAGGCGCACACAACCCAGAATAACTACTAAACAGTTATTTCAAGAACTCTATAAATCTAGTTTCAAATCATTCTAAAATAATAAAGAGTGATCATCATCGCCTACAAAAGTGCTGTTGTATTCTTCAGAGGCTCGTGTCTTCGATATCACATCGTCCAAGGGATAAAGTGATCATCTTCTGATCAGATTCCTATAGTTGTACTTTCCTAGAAATTAATTGTACTCCTGTACTCTTTTTCATAGTTTGTAATAAAACTTTTGTTCTTTGCAAACAAAATAGCGACTCTGCTGGGGATGACTTTCTCCTCTGACGAGAAAGTGACAACTCAATGTGATATTGCGTCAATCGGCAAGACGCCGAAGAGTCTGGTCGTTAAAGTCGACCAGACAGCCTACGAGACTATGATCAATACTGGGGTGCTAAGTGCACTTCTACTGCTGTTAAAAGCAAAACTCGCTCTGTTTGGACTCCTAAGTCCTCGGCGGTGCAATCTCCTGCCTCTGCACAACTTGTGCCCATCACTTCTTCGGCTCAACCTAAGGAAAATGGTCTTTTGGCTAATCCCTCCACTTCTTCGATTCTGAAATCGGAGGAGACTTTGTCTTGACACACTGCTGTCCAGAACAGAGGAAAGCGCCCTTCAGTCCTCTCTTCCCCAGCACAGCCTCTACTTACTCCTGTCTCTGTGCAACTTGCGCCCATCACTGCTTCGGCGCAACCTAAGGGAAACAACCTTTTGGCTAATCCCTCTACTTTTCCGACTCTGAAATCAAAGGAGACACTTTTTTGACACATTGCTATCCAAAACAAGGGAAAGTGCCCTTTGGCCTGTTCTTCTTCGACGTAATTTACGCGCGTTCCTGCTTCGACGCAACTTGCGCAGGTTCATGTCTTGGCGCAACCTACACGAACTTGGGCACTTGCGCAATGTAAAGACAAGCACACTTTTCCACCAAATCAAAAGTTTAGTGAGAAATTGTTAAATCAAGGAAAAGGTTCTTTAACTTTTTCTCATTTTGCTCGAGTCGTTGACTGGATGGAAAGTACTGCTCTCCTTAATAGAGACAACCAAATCTCTATTGGGAAGATGAGTTCCATTCAGAACAAACCTTCCATGCAAAAGGGCATCATACCTACTCCAAAGAGATCAGGGCAGGATTTACCAACCTTATGTATTTCAAGATCCTGACGAAGCAAACTACTAGTATCTCAAGTAGATACACAAGTAGGTCCCTTGTCAGACTTGTGCACCTATATCAACAGGTGCCAATTAGGCTCAACCTTGGGAAATCACAAGATTCATCAAGCACAACCCGCACCAGTTGCTAACTTACACTAGAGAAAGAATACTGGGGTGAAAGATCCTGTGACTTATGCTAACCAGCTTAGCACGTCCTTGTACACTCAAGGTACAGGACATCTTAGGAATAGGAACTATGTCCCGAATATCGTCAAGGACAACGTTCCTTCAACTTTATCCCATCCTGTTAGAAACCTCTGTGAACTCTTAATACAGAAGTGGAAGGTTGCAAATCTATCCCATCCAGCGGTGGTCTAACAACAAGAACATCATTGCAACCACCATCATGCAGTGGTAATCAAATGTAGCTGTCAGTCAGCCAAACGGTCCATCTTTGATCGTTTGAATTATGTTCAGGCTCTCGAACCAATCCTAGTCGATGAAGATGAACTTCTCTATGCTTCTGTCAACATGGCATCTCGAAGCACTGGGGTGGAAAACGTCCAAGACATAATGCGTCCCGCAATCCTAGTTAGCAATACTTAGATCGGATTCATGAATCCGGTGAAGGAGTATACCAATATACCAGATCAAAGAGCCAAAACACAATCGATCAAAAGAATCTTCATGATTCAAACCAAGATTCCTTCAGTCAAAAAGATATCCCTATCACTTATTATGGTGATAGTTCTTTATGTGACTTTGACGTTGACAGTAAAAGTTTTGAAAGGACCATTCTTTCTACTAGCTTGTCTTCAAAGGATAGAGAAGGGACTACTTATGCCGTCACAGAAGATCAAGATACCTCCATTTCTTCCAGTCAAGAGCAGAGAATTGCTGCTTTTGAGGCTAGTTTGAAGAACATGGCTGAGATGATGGCAGGCATGCACACTGTGATTATGGCACAACATACAGTTCCACCAGTCGCGAATCTGATTCTGACTCAAGAACCTGTGACGACATCAGTTCCTGCCAATATTGATCTGGGGGTACAATCTTCTCATACTACTTCCATTCCTGCACGGGCTATTCCTAGTCAATCCGATGCAGGGGGTGGTACTTATCATGTAGTACCCCCTCCTAACACATTGAATCAATCTACTACTCCGCAATCAACAGGAGATACCATTGAGGTCGTAAAACTTTTATGTACTCAATTTGAAGCTTTCAAACAGAAGGATGGCCTGTAGAAGCTTTGGATCAAACAGCCCTATCCCATAGAATAGAAAGAGGTCCAATTTTCTCCTAAATATAAGCCCCTACCATTATGTTATTTGATGGAAGTACGTCTCCAAGTCAATACCTTAATCACTTTGAAGTAATAACTGACCAACTCCAACCAAATGATGCTCTTCTTACCAGAGTATTTGTTGGCTGTTTAGCCGGTACAACATATGACTGGTATCGTAGTTTACTAGATGGGTGCATAACCTCTTTTGCTGGCTTCAAACAAATGTGCTTGGAATGATTTTATGAGGGAACAAACTACATGACTATGTCTGCTCTCATCAAAATCAAACTACGGCATAATGAAATGACTGAACGTTTCATTAAACGGTTCTGCCGTGAAGCACTCAAAATGCCTCTCGGAACTCCAGATGTTTTAACTATAGACACTTACAAATCAAACTAGTTGCCTATAATCAGTATGTGGACAGGATCAACACAGTTCCAGGATTGGCTTTCTTTCATAATGAACGCCAAAGCCACAAAAGAAAGCGCTGACAAATTCAAGCAATTAGGCATTGAAATGCCTAATCTTGACAAAGAAAAATGTGCTACACCAAATAATAATGGCCGTCAAAACAATCGCAAGAGCAAGGAGACTTCGGCCATTAACCTCAAAGGCAAAGAAGCCCTGGCCATCAGTATAAATCAGTCAACATCCACCTCTTCAGCACCACCACAACGAGCACCTTATCCAAAAGAAGAATACTCTTTCGATGAAGATGACATCATGAGTATCTTTGATTGCCTCATCAAGAGCAACAAACTCCAACCGCCAGAACCTAAAAGGCCAGATAAAGTTGGTAAGACTGACCATCCTAAATATTGTGTTTACCACAGGTTTATTGGACATCCGACTCGAGCGTGCTATGTGATCAAGGGTAAAATACAAGAGATGGTCAATTTTGGTGCAATCACTCTCCAGCAAGATAAGAAAACTGTAACGGCTAATGTTGTCTCCTTACAGTTTGGAAATTTTCTCGCTCAACTTGTGCAAGACGGCATTGTCTCCATTCCGAGAACTACTCTGGAGATTGTCAATTTTCTACCAGCACGGACAGATGGTCTTGTTCCTTTGTCTACTGATAAAGGGGAGATCATATGGATACATCCTGATTTAGTGGCGGACATTGAAACACCATCTTCTTCCACCAAGTCCAAAAAGGCCACTAAAAACAAACCATGTCACATGATTTCATTTGTTGAGCCTTGTCTTCCACCTCTAACTGCTACCTTCATCCCGGCAGCAGATAATCCTTCTTCTTTTTTTACTGATATGACAACATTGCCAAATCAGAAGCCAAATACCAACCATATTTCCATCTATACAGTCTACAATCTCGTGAACTCATGACGAAGATGGAATATGATCTACAAGAGGCCTCTGGTTTGAATCATGGAAAGGGGTCTCATGTACCTCTTTTTCTATGTCTTTTTCACAACCAATCTCGGGCTAGTTTGGATTACTGGACAAACTCTTCCTCTTACCGTAAGAAATCTTCCAGAAACAACATCTAGGCAAAGAACTAAAATATGGTATCCTTTCAGCCTGTATCCGAGGAAGAAGTCTTGACTGGTACCAGGTCTGGGAAATATTACCTAAGGGACTACTCAGAAGGTCAAGAAGACCCTGCTCCAGCTCTGGAGGCTCCTCAAGCATCATTTTCTCTTGCTGTCAATATTCTACCAGCTTCGTCACCCCAGATAGAGGTAACTCTTCCCAAACCGATGACAACCGACAAAAGAAAATGGCCTGTCCGTTTGACAAAGCATTAAAGAAAACTCTCACTTTAGGACTTGAGAAGCCATATAACTTTGATATACTGGCTCAACTGGCCAATACTCCGACAAGATTGTCAATATTTGAGCTACTCCGACTTTCGAGGGAGACTCGAGAAACGTTTAGTGAAGCTTTAACGCAAGCCGATACTTGTCTAGCACTTCTCAAGAAACCAGAGGAAGAGCCTGTAACATGCCTTCATTGTCATAATGTGATGGAGCTGATGCCAAACAACACCTTCACACAAGACGATATGTTATAAGAAGATAATCGACATGATCGACCTCTCTACTTCACGGGATATGTTGATACCATGAAGGTTGATCGTATCCTGATCGATCTTGGGTCTACGCTCAGCATCATGCCAAAGACACTACTAGATGCATTGAA
The DNA here is from genome assembly GCA_029216955.1 of Iris pallida. Taxonomy (NCBI): domain Eukaryota; kingdom Viridiplantae; phylum Streptophyta; class Magnoliopsida; order Asparagales; family Iridaceae; genus Iris; species Iris pallida. Next base: position 10,527,514 of record JANAVB010001998.1, on the reverse strand, counting down.
GATTCATGTACATAATCTTTCAACACCCATCACAACAATCCTGTGATTCAATTCTGGAAGAAGTGAACCTTTGGGAAAGATTCGCCTGAATGTTCAAATAGGCAATCTTCGTACGAAGGTTACTTTATACGTGATCGATAATCACGGCTCTTATAATGCTTTACTGAGAAGACCCTTTTTGTATGAACATAAAATTGGACCCTCCACTTTACATCAATGCTTCAAATATGTGGATGCCAATGGAGAAGTCCAAAAAGAAGTAGCCGACCTGAATCCTTTCAGAGGGGTTGAAGCATATTTTACGGACACTCGGATGTACAAAGAGGAGTTCATGAAAGTTGTATTGGCAATGGATAATGAGAAGGATCAGAAATATACTTCAAAAGATGTTCTCGTGATCCCCGTCAAAGGACGTGCTATTTGTCCTTCTTCTTCTCTGACATTGACCATACATCTTTTCTCTTATAATAAATATCCTCTTACTGTGGAAAAAGAACAAAGGGAGCTCACCTCTTCTGAGACTCTTGTTATCGACCTTTGTCATAACAAACCTCCTCCTTCTTTTTCACCTCCTCTTGTTATCGACCTTACTAAGCCTTATGTGAAGGCTAAGAATCATGTTGTAAATAACGATGTACAAATCCATAAAGTAGCATCTCCTTTACAGTATACTGATGTATTTTATTATACTTGATGTTATTTAAAAATGTTAGATAACTTCGAACCACTCGCCATAGGAGCAGTTGAAGCTTCTCGAAACGAAGTATTGTTCGAGCCAATGCAAGACTCCTTCTTCTTAGTTCCTTCCAGGAAGAAAGATAAACTTCCTATACTTTTTAGTAAAGGAACGAAACAGAAGATCATGTCCGATAGTGAAGAAGAAAATCACGATAACGGAAGACTTCAACTACGTCGTTATAGTCAGTAATCAAAAGATATCATTCAAAAGATGGACTATAATTTAAAGCTGGTCTCACTGGCGACAAAGGAAGGCGAACTCCTATTCGTATTCCTGCTCCAAAAGAAAAATTACAACAACAGTACGGGAAAACAAAGCGGGGATTAGGTTATACTTCACCAACTCCATCTCTAGAAGCCTCCGAATCTGAGGAGGAAGAGCGATTTAACTCTTCTGATTGTATCTCATGGGATTCAAACACCAGTATAGGGCACATCCATCGCGTGAAGCGGATAAACAAGAACTAATCCATCTGAGGAGGAAGAGCAAAGTTTCTCCAAAACCGATATTTGTCAGCAAAAGCCTCCCTGAAGCGGATAAACAAAAACTAATCCAACTCATTAGGGAATACATTTATGCATTCTCTTAGAATTATGAAGATATGTCGGGATTGGAGCCTCATATCGCTGCTCACAGGCTCAACATTCTGCCAAATATGAAGCCAGTCAAACAGCAACAACATCAGTTTCCACCTGACATGATGGATGCCATAGAAGCTGAAGTTAAAAAACTCATCGCCTGCAGTTTCATCGGAGAAGAACAACATTCGGATTGGGTGGCTAATGTTGTCCGAGTTTTGAAGAAGACATGGAAAGTCCGGGTCTGCATCGATTTCAGAGACCTTAATGAAGCTTGTCCCAAAGACGAATTTCTTTTCCCAAATACTGATGTTATGATTAACAATACTTATGGATTTGAACGTATGTCCTTTATGGATGGATTTTTAGGATACAATCAAATCAAGATGCATCCAGAAGATGAGAAGCATATATCTTTTTGTACTCCTCTTGGAGTCTATTTCTACACTGTCATGCCATTCGGTCTTAGGAATGCTGGTGCAACATATTAGCGGACCATGAGTACCATCTTTTGTGATCATGTACGAAAGACTGTTGAATGTTATGTCTATCAAAAATCAATTAAAAGAATACCATATTCAAGATGAATCCCACCAAGTCATTCTTGGGAGTCTCTAGTGGCAAATTTCTTGGATTCATTATTACCTCTAAAGGTATACATGTTGACCTTGAGAAAATCAAAGCCATTCAAGAGATGCATCCTCCATGCAACCTAAAAGAGCTATGAGGATTCCAGGGACGGCTTGCGTACATCAGGAGATTCATCTCAAATCTCTTTGGACGTTGTAGACCGTTCACTCAACTCATGAAGAAAGGTGTGTCTTTTATTTGGACTGAAGAATGTCAAGAAGCATTTGAAGACATAAAATGGTACTTGATAAACCCTCTAGTTCTAGTGCCTCCAGTGTCAGAAATACCTTTCCTGATGTATGTTTGAGTAATGGACCACTCTTTAGGTTCTTTATTAGCTCAGAAGAATAAAGAAGGTCATGAGCAGACTATCTACTACCTTAGTCGTATGATGATTGGAGCTGAGCACCGATACACTACAGTAGAAAAAGAATGTCTGGCTTTGATGTTTGCTGTTCAAAAGAAGAGACATTATATCACTGGCCAAACTATTCATGTTATTTCTAGAGTTAATCCTCTCAGGATCCTGATAAAAAAGCCCAGTACCCTCAATTCTAGGCTTGCAACATGGTCCATATTGTTAGCACAATATGATATGGTTTATGGTCCTCAAAAGTCTGTTAAAGGTCAAGCTCTTGCTGACATTCTAGCAGCTCATTCAGTTCCCGAAACATCTAAACTCTACAATGAGATTCCATATGAAACCTTGGATTCTAACATGATTTCAGAAGAAATTCTTATTTGGCGTCTATTCTTTGATGTGAATCCATAATTGGACCAAAAGGTGCTATTGTTGCAGGAGTTGGAGTCGTTCTCGTCTCACCAGAAGGGTTAGTTATCCAAAAAGCTTATTCTTTAGATGAGTCATATTCCAATAATGTAGCTGAAGACAATGCTCTGCTCATCGGTCTCCAATTGGCTAAACAATTAGATATTGAATATCTTGAAGTTTATGGAGACTCCAAACTGATTGTTAATCAAGTTAGAGGCACATACGAAGTTCGACATCAAGATTTGGTTCCATATCATGATACGGCGATCAAGGATGGCTACTTCATTCAAAGGCTTCTTCATCGAGCATGTACGTTGAGCATGTAACACAGAAGCTGATGCTCTTGCCAATCTTGCAACAGTATTAGCAATCCCCATCAGAAGACAACAAATGATCGTCATCACTAAAAGAGCGTTGTTTTGTGTCCAGAATAACTTAAATATGGAAGTTAACAACCCAAACATGGAATTCAACAATTCGACTAAAATTTGTGCCATCGGTGAGGACTGGCGGATTCCTTTCATAGACTTTGCATTCCATGATATCCTACCTGAGAACCCTAAAGAGGCCACAATAATTCGGCGATGGTCACTCATATTTTACTACAATCATACTTCAAAGACACTTTATTGACGAACGTATGACGGCTTACTCCTGCATTGTCTTACTGGAGAAGAAACAAAACAAATACTTCGTGAAGCTCATGACGGTGTTTGTGGTGCACATCAACCTAGTCCTAAATTGTAGGATCGTATTCGTCGAATGGCTTATTATTGGCCCTCGATGGTATTTTATGCAATCGAGTATGCAAGAATGTGCCGAGCATATCAAATCCACGTTGACTTCATTCATCAACCGTCATAATTCCTTCACCCGACGACAGCATCTTGGCCCTTTGAAGCTTGGGAAATGGATGTCATCGGTCCTATCAACACTTCCTCATCTCGAGGACGTTGGTTCATATTAGCCATAACTGATTACTTCTTTAAATGGGCTAAAGCTATACCTCTAGCTGAGGTCAAGACAAGTAGTGTCATCAACTTTATCAAACATAATGTGATTTATAGGTTCGGTGTTCCTCGACGAATCATTCACGATAATGGGCCACAATTCATCAGTCAGAAATTCACTCGATTCTGCGATGACAACAGGATCAATAATGTTGCTTCTACAGCTTACAATCCTGCAGCTAACGGGTTGGCAGAAGCATTTAACAAAACCATCATCAAACTCCTCAAGAAGTTTATTTCTACCAACAAACAGAACTAGAGTGAGAAGCTTAGAGAATGTCTATGGGCTTACCGTACTACTATACGTACTCCTACAGGCTGTACACCTTTCTCTTTGGTGTACGGATGCGAGGCTATCTTACCATTAGAAATCCAGATCCCATCCCTAAGGATTGCCATCGCCAATGAACTAACAACCGAAAAAAATGATCGCCTGAGACTTCAGGAGCTTGAAGCGCTTGACGAGAAACGGCTCCTAGCTCAACTACATATTGGGTTATACCAAGCTTGTCTAGCGAAGGCCTTCAACCGTAAAGTCAAAGCCCGATCATTTCAAAAAGGAGAACTAGTTCTAACCGTCAGACATCCTATGACTATGACGCATATGAGCAAAGGCAAATTCGAAGCAAAGTAGGAAGGACCTTATGTTGTAAGTAAAGTTCTCTCCAATGTAGCATGTCAATTAACTGGTATGGATGGTCGAGTCGCCATGACGCCCATTAATGAAAAATTTCTCGAGAAATATTATGTTTGAAGAATGTAAATAAAATTCCTTTTTTTATTTGCATAAATTTAAAACAGAAGGAACACAAAATTAACGAGGACCAGAGCCCTCTTGACTGAAAACATATTTCGTAAGAAGCTCAAGACATTATTGTCCGATAACACCAGCAATTCGCAGGCGGCTTTTCTTAAAGCTTATTCTTCAGCAGTACTCCTAGGATCCACTAGTTCGACGAGAATGTCCTGCGTCTGTCCAGGGACAACCGAACTTTCTCAGACTTCTGGCTGAATAGGCAGCAAAGGCTCATCGAAAGGAGTGTCGTGGGTGGCTTCGATCTTTGGGATAACTCTCGTCTCCCTAGGCATTTCTTCTGAAGGCATTTGTAAAAAAAGGAAAAGGGGTGAATGATGCTCTCAGAGATGTTCCACACTATTTAAAGGCAGATGAAAGCCAAACATTCTATCTCACGAATCGAAACAACCTATCCTCGAAAAGGCATGTTCGCTCATCTTATGAAGAAATCTTTATTTATTCTTTAGAATCGAAGCAACCTTTGCTTGAAAAGGCGTGCTGATTCATCCGTCTTTTCATCTCTACTTCATTGCGGGAATGGGCCTACATTTTAGAATAAATCCCAGTAAAATCTATCTAAATCGTCAATTCCGTCTTTTGAAACCCATCTATTTTAAAAGATATCTTTTCTTTATGATAAATCCAGATATTGTCTTTTTAGACCCAATATTCTGTCTTTAAGTCCCAGCAGACTTGAAGATGAGTTATAATAGAATGAATTTACGTCCACATTACCTCTGGATTCTATTATCTATATCATCACATCCAATCAAATCATAATGAAGAGAAAATTATCCTTTATTCCTTCTTTAAAAACATAGTTACATCTTAATGGAAATCTATTACATCTCTGATTTTTATTCTAGATACATCTTAATGGAAATCTATTACATCTCGGATTTTTATTCTAAATCTAACAAATGAAGGTCTATTACATCTTTGGATCTTCTTGTTGATGCCAGTTCCTTGTCGTCTCGACCTGAAACAACGAGCAAGACAATGGAACTAACTCTGGTCTTCTCTCTCAGAAAGACGAGAGGAGAACCCCAGAGTACAACAGCTCAAAGATAAGCTGTTGTCAATACAACTGGTGGAGAAGAGACGACTCGTCATTGGAATTAGGAATGAGATCACTCTTGTGATACGATTTCTAATTCTGTCTCTCCATCGTCCAACTCTCATATATAAAGGCCCTTCCTACTATATGAGGAAAACCTTTCTGTAAATGGAGAGTCCTGAGCTGTCTGATTTGAGCGTCAGAATCATAAGAGCTGTCTGATGTGGGTGTTAGAAGAATGCTCCCTACAGCATCCAAGTCACCAATGCCAGTTTTGAAGAAGCCTGCCAACCAAATTTCTGCAAATATCAACAAAGAAAGAAAAGTTAGCAAAACCTGTCAAACTGTGCAACTTTGATCAACAGGCGCACATGATCAGAGCCAGCCTATAGGCGCCTATAATAAAACATGCGCCTCTGACCGAAGTCAGGAACTAGATTACAGTGTGTGCCTCTTTTCAAAATTTCAGGCACACATCTATAACATGCACCTATGACCGAAGTCAGGTACTGGATTGCAGTACGCGTCTCTTCTCAAAATTTTAGGCACACATCTACAATATGTGCCTCCGACCGAAGTCAGGCACTGGATTACAGTACGCACTTCTTCTCTGAATTTCAGACGCACGTCTACAACATGCGCCTCATTTCTACAAATTAGCACATGTCTTCAAAACAGTCTTAGTATAAAACGGCACAAGTTAAACACAATTCATGAATGGCGCTCCTGTATAAAGACCATTAGTTTTTTGTTGCAACTTACCATCAAAATTAGCTATGTTTGGATGGAAGATTGTCGATGATACAAAGTACAGCAAACCAACATCCGAAGACGTGGTATACAAAAGAGCAACATCAGATTTTGGTGGCACAGAAAGGCTCACGAATGTTGAACTCTTGACTGCCGAAGGGTTTCTGCAAAGAACCATTGCCATCAACAGAAAGGAGAAATGAAAAGAAAAGTTCATGGATACTTCTTTTGATCTCTCCCATCAACTATTTAAGGAGCTTAAAAGATATGAACGGGCACATCATTCTAGGAACCTATCTCGGGAAAGACCTAAACAAAAGGTGCTCAAGCCACACGAAAACTGCCACGTGTTCTTTGGAAAGCAACAAATATTTGAGTTGGTCAAAAGGGTGTATTGGCACGCGCCACTAAACAGATAACACAAAAAAGATTTACAGAAAGGCGCCAGAAGTAAAATTTTCATTTATTACATAGGGGAAAATAAGCCCCTACAAAGTAAGTGGCACAAAAGACAAAAGAAAAAGTAGCGCCCCTACAGAAACCATTACTTCTTCTTATCTTCTTCACCAGCTTGGCAAAGAGAAGCACCTAACTCGCGCATGTCACGAATCCCTGAACGACGCATCAGACGAAGAAATCCTTCTACGTCACCTCGCTCTTCAGAAGACGTCAAAGGACCACTGTTCGGACGATCGAAGACTGCTGGGGTCAATCCAAAGCATTATAAGAGATTATTTGCCTGCAGCAATTTGTCAGCCTCGGACAGGACTGTAGGTGCAGTGTCAGGCCTTGTCTCTTGAACTCTCACTTTGGTATTTATGCCGGTCGCCATCTCCTTTTTCTTAGGTGCCATGGAAGTACAAAAGTAAAGAATGAGTACAAGGACATCTCCCTTTATATATGACCAACCAACGCTTCATATTCCCCATGGGAAATCGAACATCTTCAATGCAACTCGGGAAGACAAAGTGGAGATCGAATGTTTCTGAAAAGAAATTTATTATGGCAATTGAGCATTGACTGGCGCAATCCAAACAAAACTAGTATAATTCAAAATATTACAAAACTCTGAAGTATTTTTAAGTTTCGAAAACTTTAAAAGGGTTCTTGTAGAGCCTAAAAATTAAAAGGCGCACTCATTAAAGCCTTCAAATCATCTGATGGCGCCAAACAAATCAAGTTGCACCGAATCATCAAGGTGCACAGCTTCAGATTGTGCCATCACCAGGTTGCGCTGGAGTCAGGGTGCGCGGAGCGACGCGTATCGCACTTCCTCGAGAAGCTGTAACGACGTTATCATTATCTGACAACTGATAGCACGGAGATTAAGGAAAATCCCTTCGAATCTTGTGCAATACGATGCTCGAGAAGACTTTGTCAGCATGTAATTAATGCTGATAGCTGGTTGGCGCAAGCCACTGAATGGCGCAGGGATTAATCAGCACAACACAAAAGACCTAGTCAAAAGGTGCCAGTCATTAAGTTGCTCCAATGCGTAGCCTGACAAAGTGGCGCCACTTGATCAATTCTTAGTTTCAAACATGGTGACGTAGAGTGCAAGCCATCAACTTCGCAGAGCGTGCCTACTACGCTGCCCACGACTACGCACATCTCAATCAAATGATGCCACGCATCTACAGCAGTTAGTGCAAATCGCTCGCGCAGTTTGCTGTATTACGCCCTCGCGCAACCTGATGAAGCACGTGCAAAGTGTTAAAATGATGTTCAAGACAAGAGTAACGTGGCGCGCAAGCCACTAACTTCGTAGATCATGCCCACTACACTGCCCACGACCACGTGCATCTCAATCAAACAATGCCACGCGTCCATAGCGGTTAGTACAACCATTTTTGCAAGTGATAAGGAGGCGCACAATCTGAGGCACGAGCAACCCAGAATAACTACTAAACAGTTATTTTAAGAACACTATAAATAGAGTTTCAAATCATTCTAAAATAATCAAGAGTGATCATCTTCTCCTATAAAACTACTGCTGCATTCTCCAGAGGCTCGTATCTTCGATATCACATCGTCCAAGGGATAAAGTGATCGTCTTCTGATCAGATTCCTATAGTTGCACTTCTCTAGAAATCAATTGTACTTATGTACTCTTTTTTTAGTTTGTGATAAAACTTTTGTTCTTTGTAAATAATGGGTAATGTTAAATGAGTAACACTTAGGCTTTCTATAGATTCCATGACTACGACAAGAAGTACCTTATAACATCAAGCACCTTCTTGGAATTTACCACCTTAGAAGTCCTATTACTGTACTTTCTACATTTAACAAATTCATGTGGGTTAGATAAATCTGTGAAATTAATATACTCTATCTCTTACAATAAAATGCCCTTCTTAACCATTCCTACATCTGATTGGGAGTTGCAACACGATCTTCATATCGTATTTTATATCCCTTTGCTCGTACGTCAGAAAACTGGGGTAAAAGATAGCAACCTTGTTTCTTCAAATTTCGTTCTATTATAGAATCGTATCTCACTACTAAAATTTGTCAAATTAGCGATGTCGCAGGATGTCGCTAAATAGGGAAAATACGTCGCTAATTTCAATTAGCGACGTATTTAGCGACGTTTGGACGTTGTCGCGATTAACCTAGTCGCTAAACAACACGACGTCGCAATACGTCGCTATTGCGACGACACTTAGCGACGCATCCACGTCGCTAATTTAGCGACTACCAGCAACGTAAAATGACTGCAGTTATCGACGTCACCTAGCGATGTTTAGCAACTTTACATACATTGATGCTGACCTGGCTTGAGAGCCAAACGGCGACGTTCTGTGACATTTTTATGTCGCTATAGTACCGATACATAGAGACGTTTAGCAACGTCGTACGTAGCGACGTTTAGTGACGATCAACGACGGTGTTCATCACAGTTAGCGACGTTCCGATACTTACTTAGCGATGTTAAATTTCGTCGCTGGACGTCGCTGAACGTCGCTAATTTTGGAAAAAAATAAAATAAAAAATACAGCATTTGCAGCAGCAACTACAACATTTGCAGCAGTACCTACAATATTGCAGTAGATACATAAAGTATCAAACAACACAAATACACAATCACGAACACAATGCTTATCAAACAGCGACGATGTGTATCACGAACACAAAGTATCAAAGAGCAACGGTGTGTATCACGAACACAAAGTATCAAACAACATAGATACACAATCACGAACACGTTTGAAACACAATCTCATCAATCAACACAGATATATGAAAAATTGTAACAACAATGTCAAACATAATGCTCCACATAATAATAATATATGTATAAACACATAAAAGAGCCAACAATGGGCCATCACACAACAATATATATATATATATATATATATATATATATATATCGACTACGGTTGATCAGGAGGAGCATCACCGCTCCTGGAAAGAATGTAAGCATACTGCTCCGGTGTAAGAACCGCCGACGACGATAAAGGACGAGGTAATACAACCACTGTAGAAGGAGGCAGTGTAACCGCTGGAGAAGGAGGCAGTGTAACCGCTGGAGATGGGTGCGTCTGCGTCTCCTCTAAGGCTAGCAGTCTGGCGCTGCATTGCTCCATGCAAGGAGCTATCCTAGTAACGGTACCGTGAATGGACTCCTGTGTCCCCTGTACGTCCCTCACGGTGTGCTCGAGCTCGTCAAAGCGTGCGGTGACTGACGCAGCATCCCCTTGCGCCTGAGAGCCTGGCTGCTCAAAAATTCTCCTCTTCATATCGTCGTACAGCTCAACAATCTGGCAGGCAATGGTACCCTCGACTCGGGACGACTCGGCCTGTGACGGCTATGAATGCGCACTAACAGAGGGAGCCCTGGATGCCTGCGTCACAACAAATGTGACGAAGGACCCCGTACCGTAGTATGTACCTCTATGAAGACCACCAACGGCGGTCTTCCAGTGCTCATCTTTTGACTGAGGAGGAGAGGGCTGCGATGTACCAACCCCTCCATCTGCCGGTGTACTAGTACTTGCACGCTCACGTAGCCTAACAAACTCGTCCTAGAAATCATTGTGCATCTCTATAAATCAGTACTTACCTAAATTAGCCTAATAAACGTCTAAAGTATTTAATTATTATTAACTATATGGTTATCTGTATATTCTTCAAGTAGTGTTAAAAATTAACGAAATCTAAATTAGTACTTACATAGCGCTGAGTAGCCCAGCCGTCGATGAGCTTCCCGTCCTTCCGATGGGTGGCCAGGAAGACGGTCACCATGTTTGCGTCCTCACCCTTCTGTACCTGCATATCTGTTATATTTTATTCTTTAGTAAAATAAAAAATCATATACTCCTACTATCAATAAAATCTTATATATTGCAATAAATTATATACCAGACGACGAAAATGCTCCGTCATAGGAATCGATCCACCACACCACTTTCCGGCCCTCGTCCTAGCCGCCTTCGTCTTCTCCGAACGCTCTCTGTACCGGGGCTTCTCAAATTGAGCCCTCATCGTGGTCTACTAGATAGGCGTGATCTAACCAGCAATCGGCTTTCCGGAGCGCTGACGAGCTTTCTGATCGTCAATTGTATCACGAATCAACTTGGCGGCGATGACAGGAAACTGTCTCTCAATCTGCTCGGCCCGGTATGGTGGATAAAAATAAGTCCTCTACAAGAATTTCAAATTAAAATAATAAGTTCTAAAAATGCTTAAAATTATATTAATCATACTAAATTAACTATCTTTGGTTACCTTGAAGTGGGCAAACCAGAATGCCTTCCTTTCTTCCGAGGCATCCGAGTAGTTGATCCACGGACCCCCATAGTTGGACGTTAGAAAGGAGCCCAACGCTCTCTGTACCGACTAGGGACGATATCTGTATACAACGATAACCGACGTATTAATGAATACATATATATATATATATATATATATATATTTATATATATATTTATGTTAATGAATATATATATATATATATATATATTTTTAATGAATATATATGTATATATATATGTAGATATACAGACATGCATAATATATATATATATATATTCATTTAACTTACTTCGTAGGACCGTCGGCCCAAATCTCCATCCTCGTCTCGTCCTGAGGTGCGCATGGAGGGTTGCTATGGTATGGATCCGCCCAGGCAGGAGTAGGGACTACCTCCTCCACCTGCTCCCTACCCGCCATGCTGCTGTCAGCGGTAGAAAGGCTAGGGGAAGGAGTATGATCAGCAAGCCTGGAACTGCTCATCGCAGGTATACTGCCACCCGGACCTGCGACCGTATGGTACAATGGAGTGCTCGGGTCAGACGATGGTCCAGAGCCATCCTCTAGTAACGGAGCTCTCTGTCCACCTAAGGACACGGCTCGTCCTGACCTATCTCCGCGTCGTCCTGAGGTGCCTTCGCGTCGTCCTGCCATGCTGATAATAACATATAATTAAAAATATAAATAAATACAATGACAGTTTAGAAATATCTGCATACATTGGAGTTCATAATTTAAGTTTTCAAAAATCTGAATACTAATAGAAATGATCATAGTTCATAATTTAAGATTATAGAAATATGAATACATCAAAATCACAGTTTCTCAATCATCCTCTGAAAATTCATCTTATTCGTTTGCCTCCTCCTCCTCCTCCTGATCCTTTTCCTCTTCCTCCTCATCGTCACTAGCATCTCCTTCGTCTTCCCCTTCGAATACTTGTACCTCTTCTACACAAGTAGATATTAAATGGGGAACTTCTACTGAGTCGACATCAACTGTATTTGGTACAAGAGGCAGCTCGTCCTCCTAATAAGCTACTTCGTTGACATCGTAGGTATTTTCGGCTTTAGTCTTGCATACTGCCCACCAGTCGTACCTTGTTGTTCCCCGTCTAGGATATGTTGGAAAATATACAAGTTGAGCTTGACTTGCTAGGATAAATGGTTCGTATCCTTGGTATCGATGATGATAGTTAATATCCACAAGACCATGCTTGTCAATTTTCCATCCTTGATCTTGTATGGGACCGAACGAATCAACTTTGAACAATACGATCTTGGCAGGCTCTATGCCATAGTTGTACATCAATTCCACGATCTTCCGTAAGACGCCATAAAAATTATTGCCTGGAGTGACATCTTTATAGTTTGTACATTTGATACACAAGCAACTATTTTTTGTGGAATCAAGATCCAGGAAGCTATCTTTGATGGAAGCATTCGTTGACTTCAACTTAAACCCATTCACGCAATAACTTGGCCATATTTTGATGGCATAAATTGGTTCCTTGGCAAGAGTTCTAATAGATTCATTCTCAAGGATGACGTCCGGATGATCGACCTAAACACGAGAAGATACAAAATTAAGTTCAATGTTAAGTTATTTCTTGTGCAGTTGTGAATGATGGAAGATTCTAACTAGCTTCTTACGTACATATGCAGTCAACCAAGACGGGAAATAAAGTCTCATTTCTTCTTCTACTTCTTCATCTGCAATGTATGGTCTACTTGACCTCACCTCATCATTAAATTTGCTGAAAACCAATAAATATCGGGATATACTCGTTAAATTATAATAACCTAATCAACAAATAGATGACTTGAATGTTGAAGATTTTCACTTACCACTCTAGCTTTTCCATTTCATCCTCCTCGCAGTTGAGTAATATATATAACTGGACAGCCTTTAGTTCCTCATCATTCAAATATCTCTCTTTCAGTTTTCCAGAAGGCTTTCCAAGAGCATTGAAGACTTTCAATAATGCATCATTATATTCTATATCTCCATCGTCGTTCCTCGGAGCTCTTGTTCTATTTGTAGCAATATGAGGCTTGAAATACATTGAACAAAAGTTTGTAATCTCCTCAAGGAAATAGGCTTCACAAATAGAACCTTCGACCCGTGCCTTATTTTTCACCTTCCTCTTCAGGTGGTTTAGATGGTGCTCGAACGGGTACATCCACCGATAATCGACGGGCCCACCAACATGTGCCTCCTATGAAAGATGAATTAGGAAATGCTCCATAGAGTCGAAGAATCCAGGAGGGAACACCCTCTCAAGCTTACACAATATTATTGTAATGTCCTTCTCCTATTTTTCAAGCCGATCGACGAGAAACTTAGTAGAACAAAGATCTCTGAAGAATATGCTAAGCTTTGTCAGTGGATCCCAAAGGACCTGAGGTAAAAATTCCTGAAATGCAATCGGGATTAAACTCTCCATAAAAATGTGACAGTCGTGGCTCTTCATACCCTGTAGTTTGTTCTCCTTTAGGTCAACACATCTTCTTAAATTCGATACGTACCCGTCTAAAAATTTTAGGCCCTGAATCCACCTACAAAGTTTACCTTTGTCCTCCTTATCCAGTGAAAAAATGGCCCTAGGCTGCTTATACTTCCCACTGCCTTCCTTTATCAAATGCAACTCTGGATGTCTGCATATTTCTTCTAAGTCCAACCTGGCCTTGGGATTGTCTTTCGTCTTCCCCTTTATGTCCATCATAGTATTTATTATATTGTCAAATACATTCTTCTCGATATACATAACATCCAGGTTATGTATGACCAGATGGTCACTCCAATATGGTAGGTCCCAGAATATACTCCTCTTCGTCCAGTTGTGAGCGCGGCCAAATCCATCACACTTGTACCCCGCTGTAGGCTCTTCAATAGTACTTAACAATTCTTTAACTTCCTCCCATATCGTGTCCCCGGACCACCGTGGCGGTGGACTGGACTTCTCTACCACGCCAGCACGAAAAGCATTCCTGTTCCTCCGGTATGGATGATCCTTTGGCAGGAACTGTCGATGACAATCAAAGAAGCACGATTTTCCTCCATGTTTTAAACGGAAAGCCTTTGTGCGATCCATACAATATGGACATACGAGACGACCATGGGTGCTCTAACCCGATAACATTCCATAGGCCAGGAAATTATTGATGGTCCACATTAGTGCGGCCCTCATCTGAAAGTTCTGCTTTCTAGAAACATTATATGTGGTTGCACCTACTTCCCACAACTGATTCAGCTCATCTGCCAAGGGCTGTAAGTACACATCGTTCCTCTTCGGGTTCTTCGGACTTGGAATAATAACAATTAGGAACATGTAAGGAGTCTTCATACACATCCAAGGCGGCAAGTTGTACGGAGTAACAATCACAGGCCAACAAGAATATTGTGAGCCCGAAAGTCCAAATAGGGTAAAACCATCAGAGAAAAGCCCCAATATGACATTACGCGGCTCCGAAGCAAAATTGGGATACACTCGATCAAAGTGCTTCCAAGCTTCCCCGTCGGATGGATGATCCAATACACCATCTATTTGTTCCCGCTTGTGCCAACTCATATTATCAGCTGTCTCCTTTGCCATAAACAACCTCTGCAACCGCGATGTAACACCCAGTTTTCTAGATGAGGGTAATTTTGAAATTTTGTAATTATAATTATCATTTATTAATATTTACTTCATATTATGATTTTTAGTGATTTTTAATCATTTTTAAACTATTTAAAATCATGACTTGTGATTTGGTGTTTTGCTAGTGTAACCCTAGAGATAAGTGACCTAGAGCCTAGCCATATGATTAGGGTATTTTATTTATCATTTTTAGCTTGAGGGTATTTTTGTCATTTTTAAGGTTATTTGAATTTATTATAATTTATTTAAATTTATGGGAATTTTTAGGATTTATTCTGGAATTATTGGAATGATGGTTGACTAGGTTGACTTTGACTAAGTGTTGACTTGGTAGACTAACCTAGAAGCTAAACCTAGTTATGTTTGGACTTGGTTAGGTCATGTAACCCTAGTTAGACTAGAGTTAACACATGGTTAGTCATTAAACTCAAGTTAGAATAGAAAGGCTTTTAGTCATAAGCTATGACTTATGGTTTGAAACCATTAATTAGCAACTTAGCCCATAGAGGCCCAAGCCCAACCCATTAGCTAACCCTAACCCTAACCCTAACCTAGCATGGCCGGCCAGCCCACATTAGTATTCCCCCTATTTATACTCTCTTCCATTAGGGCTAGCCTCTTTAGGAAAGATCAAGTTTAAGGAAGAGGTATTTTTCCAACTTCATTAATTCATAGAAATTCCATTTTATTTCTTTTTTCCCTCAAACAAATTGCATTAGGTTCTAAATCACCTATACTTACTGTTCAGGTTGTTAAATCTCAGCTTTGGCACAATTTGGAAGGATTGGCTAGCGAGGAGAACCCCTCCCTATTGAAGCTTTTCTTGCATTTGGACACCAATAGGTAAAACTATTTAAACACCTTTAAAATTCTAGTTTCTTTGCATATTTGGAAAGCCCTAGGTCTACCCTAACTGTAGGTATACCTAAACCTAGGTTTTGTGTCAATTTCGTGTCCTAAATGGACACGTAACAGTCCCTACATATAGGTGTTTGATGAAATGCCCCAATGGGCATTTCGATTTGATTTTTGAAAAGTGCTTGAATAGGAATTTAGATCTAGGTGTGGGTTGATATTTTCTAATGGTCTGAGTTTGTTTTTGTGTCGTGTCGTATCAGAAATTGGACACGAATACGCGGGTTTGGATACAGCACGCAGCTACAGTATCCCCCTGCTACTCGGGGTGAATTTCTCCACGGATACGGCGACTCGACACGAACCACTTGACACGTGGCTAGGGGCATTGGCTGACACCACGTGTGTCAAGTCTCATGTGTCCTCGTGTCGTGTCGAGGGAACACAAGACACTGCACTGATTTTGTACTGGGTTCTGTTCAGTCGATATTCGACCTCTGATACGCTCTGATTGACACGACACGGAGACACGTCGACCCAAATCAGGGTGACACGTAGGTAGCCTGATACCTGGCGAACACGTGGGTGTGTGCACGAGACACGAAGTGTCCTGTGTCGGGTGTACGACATGCGTGCACTTGTGCACGAGACTGCACTGTGTCTGTGTATGTTGTTTTGGTTTAATTGAATTGGACACGTAGTGTCACGTTGTGGTGGACACGAGACACCTCCTGGGACACGTGCACACCCTATATTAGGGTTACCAACCTTTAATTTTATATTTTAGTTTGTTTTCGATTTATATTTTTCCATTTACCCTAAAACTCTGATACATGTGTATTTCCTGTATTTTCAGATTT
Source organism: Iris pallida (assembly GCA_029216955.1). NCBI lineage: Eukaryota > Viridiplantae > Streptophyta > Magnoliopsida > Asparagales > Iridaceae > Iris > Iris pallida. The sequence goes on along the minus strand of JANAVB010001998.1, from coordinate 10,511,069 downwards.
TCTAAATCAAACTTTGGCAGTTGATTTAACCTGTTTAAATGATGTTAATTACTTGTTTAAGAGTGTAATATGATGTACTTACATGTTTTCTACTTGTGCGTCAAATTTGGGTGATTTTGGTTTGGAATAGGATTCAAAATGGGGATTTAAAGTTTCCAATAAAAACTGAACTGTAATTGTAAATAAATGAATTGGTTTTCTTTCCCTTCCTGAACTGCACACCCCTTTCTCACACACTGAGTTTTGTTGTACTGATATTACACATGGTTCCTATAACATTGGGTTCCCTATTTTACTGTACACAGGTTTCAGCCCCTCTACACACACTAAACTGTCCTATTGTCTCATCTCATACACACACACACACTGTTTTCTGATTCTCCCCTTTACTGCACAGTCACTCACACATACACCCTCTCATGTCTACGTAGCACACACACATTGCCCTCATGTACACACATACACTCACTTGTATACACACACACACATTGCCTTCCCTCTCTCTATATACACATGTGTGTATATATATTATGTGTATATCTATATATGTAATGTATATATATATATAGTTAATGTATATATAATGTAGGTAGCCTATATATATATATATATTATATATATATATATATATATATATATATATGTGTGTGTGTGTGTGTGTGTGTGTGTGTGTGGTGATTTCCTAATGTATATGTACCATGACCTATGTGTAATGTATATCTATATGTATATATCTATTAAGCCTATATATAGGTATATGTATCTGAGTATTTATGTCTAATGTATAGGCCTATTAAGTATGTAAATGTATGCTAATATATATGTAGATATATATCAGCTAAGTAATGTGTGCCTATAGGTAATGTGTAATGACTTGGGAAGTTTGTATAGGTTGTATGGACTTGATAGACTAGTATAGGCTAGATTAGCCTTGGTTAGACTAATGTAGACTAGTTAGACCAATTTAGACTTGTTAGACCTAGTTGACCATAGTTGACCTAGTTTGACTTCTAGGGTTGACCAGAGTTGACCAAGAGTTGACTTTGGCCTAGATTAACCTAGATTCATTTAGAATGCATTAAATTGCATCTTGTTATCATTTTAGACTTGTTGTGACTTGTGCTGTTCTGATTAGGAGCCAGACACCTCTTTTCGGACAGTACATTTTATCCGGACACTCAGATGCCAAGCGAGTACATTTTTCTGCTTTAAATTACTATACTTAATACTGTCACATTGGTCATACGGATTAGTACTATATGGATCCCTTCTTGAGATGTTATCCTTCAGGAGCATCGGATATTACATGTTCTGTGCCTTTCACTTATATTGTGTATCACTATGCTTCATGGTTCATTGATCACTTATGATATGTACTCTCATGATCACATAGTCTCCTTGAATCTCCCATTTATGGGCATTCCTAGAATCTCCCATTTATGGGCATACCATGTATCACCCCTTGTGGGCCATTACATGGAATTATAACATAACCTGGCTGGATCCTTGTGTATTGATTTGGGGTACGGGCAAGTAGAAGTTGACATGTGAATAATATCCATATAGTGTAGCATCAGAATCTTTCCGTAGTGTAGCATCAGAATCTCCTATGCCGTTTACATGTCTATATTGTACTCTGACTCACTAGCCACTGTTAGTTCTCTATTTATAGTAGATATTTCTATTACAGTTCTCTATTTGTTTACATACTGTATTTCTTTCAGTTCATGTATCTTACTTTACTGCATGATTATATTTTCTAACCTGCTATGATCTGTTGAGATGTATTATGCTCGCTTCTGTCCTGACTGGACATGTTAAAAATATTATAGAGGACGAGGAGGAGGCCTGCGTGGATACCTTCTACGGGGCAGCCCTAGACTACACTTGTGAGCTGGACCCTCAGGAGGACCCAGCTCTAGCTAATGAGTTTACCCCTACTGCCTAGACTAGCTTAGTTAGGCTTTATCTTACTTATGTTGTCTTGAGACTAGTTTAGTTAGGCTTTATTTTTGTCTTTGAGATCTGGATTGTATATATTCTTTCATATTCAGTAGTTGAGACTTGTATTTCTGGATATTTGCTGAGATGTTATCTTAGACACTTAGACCTTTCTGATCATCTGTTTTTCATTTGAGTTCTATATCATATCGTGCTTCTTCTTTCTTAGTTGTGATTGAGTTTACTTTCTGCTATGTCACCCCCATTCGGGGAGTATAAACTGCTTAGCATTATATTGTTAGCTGTTGTGACCAAGGAAAGCGTTCTACCGCCGACACTGCGGCGTAGGCTGGGCGTTGTTACATTTTCGTACCCTCACAGTGGGTGCGGGTCGTGACACGTTTTTAGTGGTGGTCCATGCAGGTCAAGATTCGCATTAGTGCGATTTCGTAGTAGCGCAACGACTTAGTTGTACTACTACGAGCCTGCTATAGGATATAGAAATTAAGATGTTAGGATGAGAGGATACTCAATCACTGTTAGGATTCCTTGAGAGATTCCTGGGATGACCCTTGAGAATCTCATTTTGAACTCTGATTAAAACTCCCTTTTCCTTATTTTGATTCACCTTTTTCCTTGATTGAATTTGATTTTGGTGGATTCATTGTAGAACTTTGAATCCTGGTATTAGTTGATGATTTTGATAAAATTCTGTACTTGTTGATTTTATTTTTGTATTTAATATTTTTAAATTCAAGGCACCCAATCACACTTAGGATTCTTTCAGAGATCCCTGGAATGACCCCTGAGAAACTCATTTTTGATCTTCAATTGGAATTCCTTTTTCCTCTTGTTTGGATTCACCCTCATTCTTGCTATTGAATTTGAGCTTGATGGGTTCATCTCGTTTGAACAGATGAGAAAGAACAGATCTTTATTATTCCTTCTTGCCATTATTTCCTTGCATTCTTATTTTTTTCTTATCTTAAACTCTATCTAATTACACCAATCACCCATATCTTATCATCCCTACCAGATGTACCTCGAAACCCTTGAATCTTCATATCTTCTGCCTGGGAAGGACTGAAGAAGTGACGTGAATCATGTAGCTCGGAGGAGACATAACTGATTATTATATGATGATCTAGAGGAAATCAAAATGTGGAGTGTTCAATATTGAAACCTTGAGATAGAAATGTGGTAAAGGTCTCGAATAGAATCAAGAGATGTACACTACCAATCTGGAAACAATCACACTTAGGGAGATTTTGGGATTTTGAGATAGTTTATAGGTGTATTCAAACTGATGAGCATATTCAAGGTCAACCTAGATTTGAGAACCTCGAAACTCTGGTTATTGATTCATGGGAAGTTTTACCCTAGGGCTATGTAGAAAGTTAGTAATGGAAAAGAGAAATTAATTGCATTCAATAAGGATATTGAACAAGATATTGCAAGGAAATGACTAGGGATAGAGGGAACATAAAGTTATAGAAATTTAGAGATTGTTGTGGAAATTTTTTTTAGGAGAATAATATTCAAAGGTGTATGTCGAAGAAAATATGAAAGTTGATTTTATGATGGAGGATAAGTTTTGTAAGGCCTAAAGGTATTTAAATTAAATAACACGAGGAGAACCATTTGAACAATTTCAAGGAATTCGTAAACGGGATTTAGAGGTTTCGGGCCAAATTAAGACAAGGTGGAAGAATTTGGAAATTTAAGTAAATGGTTAATGTTGATTCCTAAATGTGAAGGCTATGCTTCATGAGTAATGTTTGGAAATTGGAAATTGCCTACGGTAGTCATGGAAAAGGCTTAGGTAAAGGTTAAATTTTTATATGGAGACTGGTGAGGTAAGGATACGATTGGCAAGTTATGACCAGATGAACTTAAGGGTATCAGAAACAGATGATTAACTTGATCTTCATTATCTGGTGCATTTATTTACCACCTCTTGAACCCCCACTTTCTATTTGAGATCCTTTGATGTTCCTTATCGTGACCTTGACATTCGGAATGTAATACTAGCTGTTATCCTCCAACAAATCTTATATACAAGACCTAGACGAACTCACCTTCGTGTAGGTATATCATATCCTACTAAAACCCGTCTCCTTGTACTCTATTTTTTTTATATGATTTTCTGGTCAAATGGCTAAACTACAACCCCTACCATGATACTGAATTATTCCTGATTTTAATTAGAGATCCAGCCATGACTCAATTCCTTCGACCCGACATGTGATGATGTTCTGCTTGATTCCTTAAATGCTTAACCTTGTGCCTTATCTTGATTGCTTGACCCATTTAGTTAAGAATATGGACTATGTATCTTCGTTCATCACTACCACCCTTACTTATATTTTATGTTGCTAATTATCCTTAGTTTTACAAGCTTATCCTTTTCGAGCTTGATCATGACATATTTTATTGGGTGCGCACCCACTAACATATTATCTAATCAGAACCGGCGTATGATGGTCTGATCAACCTTTGCGTTTTGGTTCGCTTTTCATATTAATCTACGTGGATGGAGACATAGTTAAACTTGCCCTAGAAATCTTATCCAGAATAGACTTGACAATTCTTCTTGGAATTATTTTATCGCCTATGAACCGCGTATTCATATCCAGTTGAATTAAATTTAGTCATGATCTAGATCTTCATCATTGGATGCTTGTGCTCATACTTGATTTCATTGATTCCCCATCTTGCCCAAATCTCAATTTATCCCGAAATTGATCAACTTAGTTCGTGTCAAGACAAAAATCTATTTGTGATTTGTTGTGCCTAAATTTTCAATTTTTACCATTTTATGGAATAGTAACCTTTTAATAATTTCTCAGTTGTTTGTTAATGACTAATTTTTTATATAGGATGGTAGACAACCCTTACAACCTTGATGGTTGTTGTTTCCTTACCTTCCCAATTAGGACATCCTAGATTGCTTGTGTGTTGATATCATGGTACTGTTTTGACCTAGAATGACCAGTGCACCAAGATGAGACTTCCAACTGCTACAGTATACCCTGACCCAGTATGCTATTCCTTCAAATCGCATGGTTTAGATAAAATTCTTAGTACCTTGATTGTCGGGAAATAGGGATGTTACCCCATTAGTATCAACTATGGATATATATATAGGTTAGTCCTTGATGTGGGGAATGTGTGTTTATAAACCTATAGCTTATGAGATTTATAGTATCAGCCTTGATAGGATTGGGAAGTTAAGAGCTAGCCTATTATAGAGTTGATCTTTTTGCTAAATTTTGGTTGCCAACACTTAGGTAGCTAGCATAGGTAAAATCCTAAGAAGTTGATAGCTGATGACCAAGTACTTGGATGTTGAGAAATTGACAATGTTTGACCTAGAAGGGGGTGCGATCATCTTAATTTCGAGGACAAATTTTTTATAAGGTGGGTAGGATTGTAACACCCAGTTTTCCAGATGAGGGTAATTTTGAAATTTTGTAATTATAATTATCATTTATTGATATTTACTTCATATTATGATTTTTGGTGATTTTTAATCATTTTTAAACTATTTAAAATCATGACTTGTGATTTGGTGTTTTGCTAGTGTAACCCTAGAGATAAGTGATCTAGAGCCTAGCCATGTGATTAGGGTATTTCATTTATCATTTTTAGCTTGAGGGTATTTTTCTCATTTTTAAGGTTATTTGAATTTATTATAATTTATTTGAATTTATTGGAATTTTTAGGATTTATTCTGGAATTATTTGAATGATGGTTGACTAGGTTGACTTTGACTAGTGTTGACTTGGTAGACTAACCTAGAAGATAACCCTAGTTGTGTTTGGACTTGGTTAGGTCATGTAACCCTAGTTAGACTAGAGTTAACCTATGGTTAGTCATTAAACTCAAGTTAGAATAGAAAGGCTTTTAGTCATAAGCCATGACTTATGGTTTGAAACCATTAATTAGCAACTTAGCCCATAGAGGCCCAAGCCCAACCCATTAGCTAACCCTAACCCTAACCTAGCATGGCCGGCCAGCCCACTTTGGTATTCCCCCCTATTTATACTCTCTTCCATTAGGGCTAGCCTCTTTAGGAAAGATCAAGTTTAAGGAAGAGGTATTTTCCCAACTTCATTAATTCATAGAAATTCCATTTTATTTCCTTTTTCCCTCAAACAAATTGTATTAGGTTCTAAATCACCTATACTTGCTGTCCATGGTGTTAAATCTCAGCTTTGGCACAATTTGGAAGGATTGGCTAGCAAGAAGAACCCCTCCCTATTGAAGCTTTTCTTGTATTTGGACACCAATAGGTAAAACTATTTAAACACCATTAAAATTCTAGTTTCTTTGCATATTTGGAAATCCCTAGGTCTACCCTAACTGTAGGTATACCTAAACCTAAGTTTCGTGTCCATTTTGTGTCCTAAATGGACACGTATCAGTCCCTACATATAGGTGTTTGATGAAATGCCCCAATGGGCATTTCGATTTGATTTTTGAAAAGTGTTTGAATAGGAATTTAGATCTAGGTGTGGGTTGATGTTTTCCAGTAGTCTGAGTTTGTTTTTGTGTCGTGTCGTGTCAGAAATTGGACACGAACACGCAGGTTTGGACACCGCACGCAGCTACAGTATTTCCCTGCTACTCGGGGTAAATTTCTCCACGGACACGGCGACTCGACACGAACCACTTGACACATGGCTAGGGGCTTTGGCTGACACCATGTGTGTCAAGTCTCATGTGTCCTCGTGTCGTGTCGAGAGAACACGAGACACTGTACTGATTTTGTACTGGGTTCTGTTCAGTCGATATTCGAGCTCTGATACGCTCTGATTGACACGACACGGAGACACGTCGACCCAAATCAGGGTGACATGTTGGTAGCCTGACACGTGGCGAACACGTGTGTGTGTGCACGAGACACGAAGTGTCCTGTGTCGGGTGCACGATACGCGTGCACTTGTGCACGAGACTGCACTGTATCTGTGTATAGTATTTTGGTTTAATTGAATTGGACACGTCGTGTCATGTTGTGGTAGACACGAGACCCCTCCTGGGACACGTGCACACCCTATATTAGGGTTACCAACCTTTAATTTTGTATTTTAGTTTGTTTTTGATTTACAATTTTCCATTTACCCTAAAACTCTGACACATGTGTATTTCCTGTATTTTCAGTTTTTCTAAATCGAACTTTGGCAGTTAATTTAACCTGTTTAATTGATGTTAATTATTTGTTTAAGAGTCTAATATGATGTACTTACATGTTTTCTACTTGTGTGTCAAATTTGGGTGATTTTTGTTTGGAATTGGATTCAAAATGGGGATTTGACGTTTCCAATAAAAACTGAACTGTGATTGTAAATAAATGAATTGGTTTTCTTTCCCTTCCTGAACTGTACACCCCTTTCTCACATACTGAGTTTTGTGGTACTGATATTACACATGGTTCCTACAACATTGGGTTCCCTATTTTACTGTACACAGGTTTCAGTCCTTCAACACACACTAAACTGTCATATTGTCTCCTCTCATACACACACACACACACTGTTTTCTGATTCTCCCCTTCACTGCACAGTCACTCACACATACACCCACTCATGTCTTCACAGCACACACACACACACACACACACATTGCCTTCCCTCTCTGTATATACACATGTGTGTATATATATTATATGTGTATATCTATATATGTAATGTATATATATATATATATATTTTTATGTAATGTATATATATATATATATATATATATATATATATATATATATATATATATATATATATATATAGTTAATGTACATATATATACTAGCATATATGCACGTGCCTTGCACGTATTTTAACATTTCTTAATTAGTTTATGAAGACACTTTAGGAAGACCAAATGGTAGTCTTCCTAATTACTAAGTTGTCCTTATTAAAATTAATGAACTATTTTTAATTAGTATAAATATGTAAGGGTATTTTCGGAATTTAAAAGTTTCATCATCTAAGTTTTCCTATTATATAGTAGAATAGAAAAATAGAAGAATAAATGAACTATTTTTAATTAGTATAAGTATGTAAGGGTATTTTCGGAATTCAAAAGTTTCACCATCTAAGTTTTCCTATTATATAGTAGAATAGATAGGTAGCCTATATATATATATATATATATATATATATATATATATAAAATATATATATATATATGTATATATATATATATATATATATATATATATATATATATATATATATATATGTATATATATATATATATAAAATATATATATATATGTATATATATATATATATATATATATATATATATATATATATATATATATTTATATATATATATATATATATATATATATATTATATATATATATATATATATATATATATTTTTTATTTTATATATATATATATATATATATATATATATATATATATATATATATATATATATATATATATAATATATATATATATATATATATATATATATATATATATATATATATATATATATATATATAGTTAATGTACATATATTATAGGTAGCCTATATAAATAAAATATATATATATATATATATATATATATATACATATATATATATATATATATAAAATATATATATATATATATATATATATATATATATATATATATATATATATATATATCTATATATATATATGTGTGTGTGTGTGTGTGTGTGTGTGGTGATTTCCTAATGTATATGTGCCATGACCTATGTGTAATGTATAGTGTATGTATATCTATATGTATATATGTATTACGCCTATATATAGGTATATGTATATGAGTATTTATGTCTAATGTATTGGCCTATTAAGTATGTAAATGTATGCTAATATGTATGTAGATGTATATAAGCTAAGTAACGTGTGCCTATAGGTAATGTGTAATGACTTGGGAAGTTTGTATAGGTTGTATGGACTTGATAGACTAGTATAGGCTAGATTAGCCTTGGTTAGACTAATGTAGACTAGTTAGACCAATTTAGACTTGTTAGACCTAGTTGACCATAGTTGACCTAGTTTGACTTCTAGGGTTGACCAGAGTTGACCAAGAGTTGACTTTGGCCTAGATTGACCTAGATTCATTTAGAATGCATTGAATTGCATCTTGTTATCATTTTAGACTTGTTGTGACTTGTGCTGTTCTGATTAGGGGCTAGACACCTCTCCTCGGACAGTACATTTCATCCGGACACTCAGATACCAGGCGAGTACATTCTCTGATCATTTTATATCCTGTTTAGAATTATTTTCCTGGTTTAAATTACTTTACTTGATACTGTCACGTTGGTCACACGGATTAGTATTATATGGATCCCTTCTTGCGATATTATCCTTCAGGAGCATCGGATATTACATGTTCTGTGCGTTTCACTTACATCGTGTATCACTATGCTTCATGGTTCGTTGATCACTTGTGACATATACTCTCATGGTCACAGAGTCTCCTTAAATCTCCCATTTATGGGTATTCCTAGAATCACCCATTTTTGGGTATACCATGTATCACCCCTTATGGGCCATTGCATGGAATCATAACATAACCTGGCTGGATCCTTGTGTATTGATTGCGGTACGGGAGAGTAGAAGTAGACATGTGAATAATATCCAAGTAGTGTAGCATCAGAATCTTTTCGTAGTGTAGCATCAGAATCTCCTATGCCATTAACATGTCTATATTGTACTCTGACTCACTAGCCACTGTTAGTTCTCTATTTATAGTAGATATTTCTATTACAGTTCTCTCTCTGTTTACATACTGTATTTCTTTCAGTTCATGTATCTTACTTTACTGCATGATTATATTTTCTAACCTACTATGATCTGTTGAGATGTATTGTGCTCACTCCTGTCCTGACTGGACCTGTTGAAAATATTACAGAAGACGAGGATGAGGCCTGTGTGGATACCTTCTACGGGGCAGTCCTAGACGACACTTGTGAGCTGGACCCTCAGGAGGACCCAGCTCTAGCTGATGACTTTACCTCTACTTCCTAGACTAGCTTAGTTAGGCTTTATCTTACTTATGTTGTCTTGAGACTAGTTTAGTTAGGCTTTATTTCTGTCTTTGAGATCTGGATTGTATATATTCTTTCATATTCAGTAGTTGAGACTTGTATTTCTGGATATTTGCTGAGATGTTATCTTAGACACTTAGACCTTTCTGATCATCTGTTTTTTATTTGAATTCTATATCATATCGTGCTTCTTCTTCCTTAGTTGTGATTGAGTTTACTTTCTACTATGTCACCCCCATTCGGGGAGTATAAACTGCTTAGCATTATATTGTTAGATGTTGTGACCTAGGACATCGTTCTACTGCCGACACTGCTGCGTAGGCTAGGCGTTGTTACGTTCTCGTACCCTCACAGTGGGTGCGGGTCGTGACACGTAGCGTCAAAGGCAAATAGTGCATCGAATCTGTTGGCTTGCGTGCACCAGAAGTCCTTGTTGTACTAGTTGCCTTGAAGCGATCGGCACCACAAAATCTGTAGGCGTCTTCATCATTGTCGTCCTTATAGTACAACATGCATCCGTTGTGACATGCATCAATTTTTTCATACCCCATCCAGAGCGATCTCACCATTCTCTTGGATCGGTAGAAGTCTTTAGGTAACTTGCCACCCTCCGGCAATATATCTTTAATTAACTCCAGGATTCGATTGTAGTATTCTTGAGACATGTTAAAATCTGATTTTATGCTCAACAATCTTGTAATCACCTCCAACGGTGAATGGTCATCACAACCAGGATATAAAAGAGTCCTTGTATTCTCCAGCAACTCCATGAACTTTGCAGCATCGGCATTCGGTGCCTCCTCAGCTGCATATTGATTGTTCGGATCGAAACTAGGCCCTGCAGCATCGAAAACCATGTTCGTCCACCCTTGGTCGTAATCAGCATGCTCGTGGACATCTACATAAGGCTCCACATAAGGCTCCGGCTCGGAGGCTAGAGGCAGAAGTTCTCCGTGTGCGGTCCACTGATAATAATTTGGCATGAAACCCCTCGTATACAAATGATATGTCACATCCACTTTCGAATGATATTTCAAGTTGCGACATCTCACACATGGACACTTAATTTTTGTACGGTCCATGTACTGAGGGAATACCTTGGCAAACTGCAGGAACTGTTGCACACCTTGTATAAATTCATCCCGCACACCGCACATGTCATCAGGATGACGATTATACATCCACAAACGGTTCCGTACATTGTAATTCATATCCATTTTAAGATAATTCTGCAAAGATTGACACAGATAATAATTCATCAGGATGACGATTGTACATCCACAAACGGTTCCGCAGATAGTAATTCATATCAATTTTAAGATAATTACTGCAGAAAGTGAAGACCGACATGAACTGACGCACGAAAGTGACGATTGTACGACCACAAGTTTTAGGTTCTTCAACGATATATTTCACATGGACAATTGCCAAGTGTGGGGACGAATGGCTCAGAACACAACCCAAAATTTATTCTAGCATACATTAGTTTGAATCATCTATGTTCTGTACATATGGTGTAGTATATGTTCTTATCGAATCTAGTATCTGAAGGATGTAACAAAATCAAGATGAACCCACATAATGTAATACTAAGACATTATCAACTACTAAAAGATGTAGTGATAGGTTGTCGTATCATCATTGCCGAGTGATGGAGGTCGAAGGACATTCAACTTTATCTATGGCTACATAGTTTCTGCCTCGCCAGTCGAATGGCTGCAGGGACTATGTCCTGATCACGATGTCGTACCGTAGATTAATGCAAATTCCTTATAGCAAATGTCGTACATAGATTTCTGTCTCGCCAATCGAATGGCAGATAAAAAGGTTATATTCAATTTTTTGTCAAGTGTGAGAACGGATGGCTCAGAACACAACCCAAAATTCATTCTAGCATACATTAGTGTGAATCATCTATGTTATGCACATATGATGTAGTATATGTTCATATCGAATATAGTATCTGAAGGATGTAACAGAATCAATAAGATGAACACACAAAATGTAATACTAAGACATTATCTACTACTAAAAGATGTAGTGATAGGTTGTCGTATCATCATTGCCGAGGGATGGGGGTCGGAGGACAGTCAACTTTATCTACGGCTACATAGTTTCTGCCTCGTCAGTCGAATGGCTGCAGGGACTATGTCCTGATCACGATGTCGTACCGTAGATTAATGCAAAGTCCTTATAGCAAATGTCGTACATAGATTTCTACCTCACCAGTCGAATGGCTGTAGGGACAGTGTCTGACTTGGTGTATCTCACCATTTTCCCAAAATGACTGACATTCAAACTCAGAAAATAGTTGCTAACTGATATCACTGTTCAGTTAAGCCTATTATTAGGTTAATCCTTATTCCAATATCATTTCCCAATAGGAATTAATCTAAGTCCATATCAATTGACAAATTTCCTGTGGGTATCATGAACTAGCCAAGCCAGGATACCTAGGTATCCAGTCTCTCATACAAGACCTACCTATCTGCCTTTAACATAAATTATACAAATCAAACTAGCCTTATACACTGGTACCAACTGCCTGAACATGACAGCCCTAATTTGTACTGGATTTATCCTACCTCTGAGTTTCACACATATTAAAAAGGAAGGCATTTACTGTTAACAAAATAACCTGTCATGAATTGAACAACAGGCAGACTTACATTTAGGATTTAAAATATGGTATTTAGGTCAACTTAATTCAGTCGAATGGTACTGAACAGAAAGTCTAATTAAGACTTTCAACTAAGCAGGCGGCCTGGACTGCTGTTCAGAACTTGGCAGGCAAAATCTCATACCATCTGATGACAAACCTATACACACCCTTGCCCAAACCATTTGTTTCAGTAGGGAAAACATTCCAGGTTACTCAAGTAACCTGTCGTGTAATATTTGGTGTCAATAGCATTCCTTGTTAATTGTAACATGCATACTATCATATCCCAACTCTGCCAAAACCTGTCCAATATACCCTTCACTAATCATTCTATATTTCAGTAATGTCAATGAGCTAAATCATACTCAACTATCGAGAATACTTAGGAGAAAACTCATTCACAAGATTAGTATCCATCCTTCGTGACATCGCTAAAATTTAATAGGGCTCGATAATAATTATTAGTTAATTTATTCATCATTTCAAAACCCTGAAAATGCCCAAAAAACTTCCAGTATCAGTAAATAGGGCTCGAACCATAAATTAGAATTCGAATCCAAGCAAAACATCAAATTGACAGTTGATATGCCCAAAAAACTCCCAGCATCAGAATATAGGTGTCACACTGTAAGTCTCATGTCCACACAGTGGGACACGACATGTCTAAACCAATAAAATAGGTGTCACATTGCTGTCCCCGTAGCGAGTCCACGCTCTCGTGGACACGAACTAGAAGCGAGAGAGAGAGATAGAGCTTGAAGACGAGGAGAAACTGGGAAGCGGGGACATGGGAGAGTGTGTGTGTGTAAGAGAGAGAGAGAGAAAGAGAGATGGGGGAGCTACCTGAGGAGGAGAAGGAGGAGGAGGAGGAGGCCGTGTAGAAGCATGGAAAAAAGACAAGGAAAGCCCATGCGGCTCAAAACAGAAGGAGCCTTATGTGGCTCATAAGTCCTTCTGGATCCCATGCGGCTCAAAACAGAAGGATCCTCATGCGGCTTATAAGTCCTTAAGGATCCCATACGGCTCACAAACAAAAGTAGCCTCATGCGGCTCCAAAAGTCCTTCATGCGGCTCGGATTGCTCTACGCCACATGGCCTCACGCTGTCCGATCTGACAAACTGGCGATAAAGTAGCAGCTTGAATTAATTACTCTAACGGCAGCCCTGACAATGACAGCTCTGACAAATGACAGCTCTGACATAAAAGTCGAAATGATGACTCTGACATGATGGCGTGTTCCTAGGGAAAAGAAGAAAATATTTTATAGCTGGCATGATCTGTCAAGTCCAAAGCCCCCTATGCGGCTGCCATTCCTATGCGACTGCCACTCCTATGCGGCTGTCATTCCTATATGGTTGCTCTCTTCATGTGGTTGCTCTCTTCATGCGGCTGCCATCTTCATGCGGCTGTCCCCCTTCATGCGGCTGACCCCTGTATGCAACTGCCCCTTCATGCGGCTGTCACCTTCATGCGGCTGCTACCTTCATGCGGCTAGGAGTATGGGGGCTACCCGTATACGGTTCATTTAAAGATCGCATTCATACGGCTCTGTCAGGATGTCCCACTCACGACAGTTAAGACACGTGGCGGTCCTCATGACAGTTGATACACGTGGCGATCCTCATGACAGTTGAGGCACGTGGCTGTCTTATCCCCTCGGAGTTACGGCTGCTCGTAAATCATAACAACCAGATTTAGTACAATCACCATTATTACTCAGATCAAATCATATTTGTTTTAATTAAGCAAATTAAACATGTGGCGGGAGATTCGAGCTTGTCATGACAAATTATGAAGATTCATTGCAATCAGCATTAATTGCCCGTACGAATTTGGTGCAATCAAGTATTAACTGCCCAGATGTAATGCAATCAAGATTAATGGTCTAGATGATTGGTCGCCGACTTTTCAAGGGGGAATCATTGCAAACCCTAATGATCACGCCCCCACTTCTATAAATAGTAAGGTGCCATTCCCTTGCAAACCCTGGAGAATTCAGGAGAAAAAGAGGAGGAGAATTCCAGATAGAAAGGGACTCTCTCCATCCGGTTGGACACACAGAGAGACAAAGGCACGCGCAGAGGATTCTTCCCACACATTTCGAGAGCATTTCTTTCCCGGAGCTGAAGCTGCGTCCGATCTTCCAAGGAGTAAGGCAGAGCTGCCGTCGCTTTTCCGAGCCTCTACCGTCCCCCCCAGAATCAAAAATAAACAATCGTACTTAGATTGCTGTACCTAGGTTTTTATTCCTAGGCTTTCTTTGTACGAGCGAGTTTGTATTGTGAATCTAAGTTCAGTCCTCCTATAAAAATTGTTTTGTACTTTTATAATCAATGGCAAATACGATGGCGACTCTGCTGGGGACTAACTTCTCCACGGCTGAGGAGTTGGTGATGCAATCGAACGCAGCCAAACTTGGTTCCACTCAACAAATGCTAATCGCCCGGTTCGACCAGCAGGCGTTTGAAGAAATGCTCTCCGACGGAAGCACTGACCCATTCCAGCGGCGAGCCCGCACGAAAGAGGCCCGCAGGGAGTGGAGGCCCAAATCATTCGCTCCTTTCCAAGCTCTCAAAGAAGTACTCTCTGTTGCTCAAGATGGCGTAGAAGCCTCGCAGGCAACCCCACTTCAGACTATAGAGGACTCTGCTGTCCCCGAGTCCGGCAGAAGAAAACACTATGATGCTGGACTTTTAGGGGCAAAGAGGAACTCTATACAGTCCAAGCCGCATAAAGGCGCCAGCCGCGTGGAAAAGGCTCATGCGCCCGCAACTGCCAACCGTATGGAGAAAACTCATGCGGCCACAAAAGTCAGCCGCATGCAGAAAGCCCATGCGGCCAGAACTGCCAGCCGCATGCAGACAGCATGCACGGCCATGACCTCCAGCCGCATCCCGGAGGTTCATGCGGCCACCGCTTCTAGCCGCATACAGAAGGCTCATGCAGCCACAAAGGATAGTCGCATGCAGACAGCCTGCACGGCCACTGATCCCAGCCGCATACCATCTGTCCCATGCGGCTCACGGTCAGTCTTCGACCGCCTCCCAGGCGATCCTGACCCCAGATACTCTCATGTGCCAATCTCCATGGACTCTTCCTACTATGCACTCTCAGGTGCTAGAAGGAAGAAGTCTCGGGTAGCGTGGGCTCGGCGAGCTCAGTCGACTGTCCTAACTTCTGACTATCAGGGCGTCCCGCTGACTATTATGCGGGCCCCTGATGGAAAGTTATATAAAACTACCCGTGTCCAGCCCTCGGCGGCCAACAAACGGGAAAGTTATCAAGAATCTCCCTATAAGGATCAGGGGCAAGTACTCGTGCTACCCCCACATCAGGGAGCATACAGGAGGCCAATACACTCATGGTCTCAGAATTCCCGGGCCCACAAAATGGATGACTTACGAAACGTGATTCTTCACAAACGTAAGGAAAGAGACGAAGATTTGATGAGCAGAGAGTCCTGTTAGGGACATCAATGCACCCAAGTCATTGTCAACTGCTGTTGCAACAAGGCATCAGTACAAAAAAATCGGTAGTCTGTCTTCCAACGGCTGCAACACCCAAGCTCAGAAGACGAGGCGCTTCTCATCGTCTCCTACAATTCTGCTCTGAAGATTCCTGGCAGCGGTAGAGAGAAGAAAGCAAATATCTCCAGTCCGATAATCTCAACCGGCATAACCAAGAAACTCTCTTCTAAGCGATTGTCTACCACCGTTACAGAAGGAGTTTACCAAGGTACCCGCTCAAAGATGAAATCTGCCACACTTGGAGGCATTGGAGCCGGGGGTAGCACTCCTCCAAACATCCACGACAATCCAATATTCCAAGAAGACAATCCAGGGGAAACGATTCACCCAACAGATGCAGCAGATCCCGACGTCCCCCAGGACGTCCACAACTCTCAAGATAAGACGAGCTCTGAAGCTAGGGGTACCACTCCTTCTGAGTCCGAACCAGAGGAGAACATTACCACGTACCCTGATGATTTTCTATACAAGGGTACGACTCAGAGGGCACATCCTCTACCGTTCCTTCCATCTCTCCTCACGTGAGGACGGTGTTCATGACGGATAGCAACCAAGATGGTTCCAGTGATCACTAAAGAATCGACACTCCGGAGGCCATACTGCATGCCTTGGTCAAGTCCGTGGACGAGATCAATGCGGCCCTTCCAACTTTGTAAGGAAGGATACCTGGCCAAACAAGCTTAGGTCCCACGATCAATGTGGACTCGAACTCATCTGCACCAAACACGGATGATAATCCTCCTGAAATATCAGCCCCCACCACTACAGACGAGGCCAGGGAGGCAAGAAGCGAGGTCCAGGAGCTCCGGGCCATGTTCCATGCCCGAGAAAATAGCCAAGACCTCAGGATACGACAACCATATCCTGCTGTATGGAGAGATGTTCCCTTCCCACCAAGATATAAACCGTTCAATATCAATCCGTATGATGGAAAGACATCTGTAAGCAGGTACATCACCTACTTCGAGGTCACAATCGACCATCTGCCTCATGACGATGCCATCCTTACACGATTGTTCATCGGGGCACTAGAGGGGGTCGCCTTCGACTGGTACCCCAACTTGCCGGACAACTGAATCCATTCTTTCACCGGCTTCAAACGTATATTCCTGGAGAGGTTCTACGAGGTAGGACAAGACGTGACAATGTCTACCCTCATAGACGTTGTTCAGGGAGAAAAGGAGTTGACAAGGAACTATATTGAGCGGTTTCGCCAAACTGCGATGAATTTGCCTTCCGGTAACCCGGATTCCTCCTTAATTGAAATGTATTAAAAGAGGCTGCTTCCCACGATCAGCCTCTTGATAGGCAAAAGTCAGTTTAAGGATTGGAAGACGTTCATCATTAGTGCCACTAGTACAGAAGACAAGTTAAAGAAAGCTCGCCAATTGGGATTGCATGTCTCGGAAGGAGAAGACAAGAGCAAATGCCCTAACACCAACAGCAACAATGGTAGTAATCCCTCCAAAAATCGAGACAACAAGGGCAAATAGGCTATGGTGGCCGACACAGCGCCGAAGCCTGAACCGAAGCTAGTAGAGAAGCAGTGGCCTCAGATGACCTGTTCCTTTGAGGTTGGCCATGTCAAGCCCATCTTGGACATGCTTATACAAGAGGGTCGAATTTAGCTCCCTACTTCAATGCGTGAACCTCGACCTGCAGAAATGGAGAACCCTAAGTACTGCTACTACCATCGCTATGTCCACCATGCTGCACATGACTGCTACCAACTGAAGCGGTACATCCAGCATCTCATCGATTCTAAGGCCCTGGCCATTGATTTCGAAGAGGTGACCGTAGCAGCCAACATAGTGTCAGTACAATTCGGTAGCTTCCCTCTGACAAAGACTCAAGATAGAGTAGTACCCGTCCCTAGAGCAAGGACGGAGGTCGCTAACCTTCCACCTCCCCGAAACCAGGATGCTGGCCTAGTGCCCCTTACCACATCATGAGGGGAGGTCATGTGGGTCCATCCGAATCTGGTACCTGAAGTGACTCAGTCCGCTCCTCCCTCCACCAGTAAGAAGAAAAGTGGGAAAGTCAAATCATGCCGCACAATCTCGACAGATGTCGAAGAATCTACTGTTGTTGTTACCCGCTCCGGCGCATAAACCCAACCTCCACCGAGTAACTCGGCTGAAGATCATCAGCCAACAGCTGCTGATGCTCCAGGACCTTCGCAGCCTTCGACGACCGATAAGCCTAGGCCGAAGGAGACTCGCTTCGACAAACCGCTCCGAAGAGAGACGCCTCATGGGCTGGAGAGGCCCTATAACTTCGATATCTTGGTGCAATTGGCTAACACACCGGCCAAATTGTCGCTATACGAGCTCCTGAGGCTCTCCAAAGATGTTCGCGTCGTACTGAGCGAGGCGCTCCAGAATGCCGACGTATATCTGGCTCAGTCCAATCTCACTGGGGAGAGCCCGCCTACATATCTCCAGGACAACGCTTGCACAGGCACAATACCCAACTTCGTCTTCACTCTGCAGGATATGCTTATCAAGACCAACCTGTATGATCGCCCTCTGTATTATACTGGGTACATTGGCGATGTCAAGGTGGACCGAATGCATATTGATCCTGGTTCTTCCATAAGCATCATCCTTAAGAGGCTACTACACCATCTATACATCCCAATGCATCGCCTGACGCCGACAAGCACCGCCATCAGCAGTTTCAATTCAGGCAGAAGCTATCCGATCGGAAAGATTCACTTGAAGTGCCAAATCGGCGACCTTCAGTTAGAAGTGACCTACTATGTCATAGATGCGGACACTTCCTACAACATTCTCTTGGGGCATCCTTAGATACACGATTACATGATCGTACCATCCATACTGCACCAGTGCTTCAAGTACGTTGACAAGCACGGCTTCGTAAGGACAGAATTTGCCGACATCGATCCTTTCAAAGGGGTCGAATCCTACTACTCAGATTCTTGCTTGTACGAGAAGTCGAAAAAGCATCTTGCCGAAGGAGATACTCAGGCTCAAACTAAGGCAACAACTGGATCAGAAAAACCTCTGATGATCCACCTCCAAGCCCGCAAAACCGGCATAACTGTGCCCCTTAGAGCCACTCTGCGTAAGAACGCAATTAGCCTCTCTGCACAGGAGGAACAGATGATAATCCGACTGCCAAAGTCTGGCCAAGCGCCAAGACCACTAACAATCAGGCTGCCTAGAGCTAGCCAACAACAAATAGAGGAGCTCAATCCCTCTGTTAAGCCGATGACGATTCGTCTTCCCAGAATGAATCAGCAGCCGAGCGCTAAGCCAGGGACTGCTAGCCAGCCAATAACTCCCCGTCCAGCATCGAGCACCAAGCAGGGGGTAGCTAGCACGCCAACAACTCTACGTCCTGCTCCACCCATGGAGCCCCTGATGATTAAGCTGTCCAAGTCATTCTTCCAGTCTTCATTGACACAGGGGGTGGTTGAAGAAGAGCCAGAGCTGGCCAAGTATGTGTTTGCTCACACCGATGTTCCATCCGCAGATGATGTAATTCTACTGGAAAAGATACCTTACTTCATCAATAAAGGGCTATCTTTGAATTATCTCGAGCTTAATAAGCTTTGTACAATGTATACTATGGAATACGGTATAGGCACTCACCTGCACACACAGGTAACAAATGTCTACACCGTAAACCAACTTACTCCAGTAGAAGACGCTTACCGCGTAATCGAGGGAGAGGATCATCCAATCATCTTCGGCCGAAAGAATGACCCACAACCCTTCAGGGTAGAAAAAGTTGTTCTCGAACCCGACATCGGGAGATTGCCCCTTTATCTGTATAGTTCCCAATCCATGTACCTCATACAAAAACAAGGGTATGATCTGGAAACTACACCAGGCTTAAACTACGGCACTGGACGGCGATTACCCTTACGATTGTCGGTCCCAGCCGGTAAACCATGAGACTATTACAACAAAACTAGATGTGGGCTAGGTTATGTTACACTGGCAACGACCCCTGAAAGCTCAGACGAGGAATGCGACTGGCACTCACACTCAACCGGATCACCCACTTCCGATTCGGATGTCAGCATCGGGGACATGCTCAGGCAAGTCTGGTCCGTCAATATGGCATTTGCCGACACCTACGAAGAAGATGAAGACATTCCTGAACTTCTTGAGTTAGAGCTGTAGGCACAACAACTAGATGCGCATGGGAGAAGCAGTTCGAACAAAGAGAGCCTCCCACCGAGGATGAGGTCGTACAAGTCGATCTCGGTGATGAGTCCTCTCTAAAGCCCATCTTCGTCAGCAAGAATCTGACGGACGAAGAGCGAGAATCACTACTACAACTCGTTAGAGAATACATCTACGTGTTCGCCTGGAGCTATGAAGATATACCAGGACTGAACCCCGAGGTTGCACTTCACAAGCTCAATATCCGTCCGAACGCAAAATCGGTCAAGCAACAACAACGACGGTTCCGCCCCGACGTCATGAACTCCATTGAAGCTAAGGTCAATAAACTGATAACCAGTAGTTTCATTCGCGAGGAACAGCATCCAGACTGGGTTGCCAACATAGTACCAGTCCTCAAGAAGAATGGAAAGATTTGAATCTGCATCGACTTTCGTAATCTGAATGAGGCATGTCCTAAGGATGAGTCCTCCCTCCCTATCACAGACATCATGATTGACAACACCTGCGACTTTGAGCGTATGTCATTTATGGATGGTTTTTCGGGGTACAACCAGATCAAGATGTTCCCTGATGACGAAAAGCATACATCATTCCGCACACCAATTAGCACATACTGCTACACAATCATGCCTTTCGGTTTAAAGAACGCTGATGCCACCTATCAAAAAGCTATGAGCATCATCTTTAGAGACCACCTACGCAAGACAGTGGAATGCTACGTCGACAACATCACCGTCAAAAGTCGCTCTAAGGAAGATCATCTGCATGATCTGAGGACAGTGTTCAACCTGATGCGAGCGCACAATTTGAAAATGAATCCCACAAAATCCTTCTTGGGCGTATCCAGCGGGAAGTTCTTGGGTTTCATCATTACTTCCCTGGGTATCCACATAGACCCTGAGAAAACGAAGGTAATCATGGAGATAGGTCCCCCAAAAAATCTTCGTGAACTCCGAGGCCTTCAAGGGAGGCTGGCCTACATCAGGAGATTTATCTCTAACCTTTCCGGACGATGTCAACCATTCACCCACCTCATAAAGAAGGACATTTCATTCGTATGGGATGAAGGATGCCAGCGCGCCTTCGTCAGCATCAAAGAATATCTGACGAACCCTCCAGTCCTGGTGGCCCCAGTTGCTGGAAAACCATTCCTGCTCTATGTGCGGGCAATGGAGCATTCTCTCGGTGCTTTACTAGCATAAAACAATGATGCAGACCATGATAAGGCTATATATTACCTCAGCCGAATGATGATGGGGCCGGAACATCGATACACTGCCGTAGAAAATGAGTGCCTTGCTCCGGTGTTCGCCATTCAGAAGACGCGACACTACGTCACGGGACAAACCATCCATGTCATATCAAGAGTCAATCCCCTCAGGGTCCTCATGACCAAGCCAGGTGCACTCAGCTCTCGCCTCGCTACCTGGGCAATTTTATTGTCTCCCTACCACATGATCTTCGTCCCGTAGAAGGCTGTTAAAGGTCAAGCTCTTGCAGACTTTTTAGTAGCTCATCCAGGACCGGAGTCAACCAGGATAGACGAAGAGATTCCAGATGAGGTTGCCAATTCGAATGTGGCCTCTCATAATGCCGTATCGTGAATGTTCTTCGACGGTGCTTCCAAAACGGGGCCCAAGGGCAACATCTTCGCTGGAATCGGAGTAGTGCTGATTTCTCCTTCCGGGCTGGTGATCAATCGGGCTTACTTCCTCACGGAGTCCTGCTCAAACAATATGGCCGAGTACAATGCTCTGGTCATTGGCCTCCGACTTGCAAAGGAGCTGGGGGTAGAGTATCTTGAAGCATACGACGATTTGCAGCTAATTGTCAATCAAATCCGGGGCTCAAAAGAAGTGCGTCATAAAGACATGATCCCCTACCACCAATAACGATTGACATCATCTCATCCTTGGAAGGGTTCTTCATAGAACACGTTTCCAGGCTCCAGAATATTGAAGCCGACGCCCTAGCAGGCCTTGCCGCTTCCTTAGCAGTTTCGAATTATGCTCACCACTTGGTCGACATCATCGGCCGTAAGTTGGTCTGTCCCAGGAATAATGTTCAATGTATTGAGAGTTACTCCACTCTGACAGTCGACGAAGCACCAGACTTGAGACAACCATTCATCGACTTCGTAGTCTACGACATCCTGCCAGAGAATCCGAAGGAAGCCACTTCTATCAGAAGACGTTCCCTCAGATTCTTCTATGATATAGAGACAAAAATGTTATATCGGCGATCATACGATGGATTACTGCTTCGATGTCTGTCAAATACAGAAGCCAAAGAAACCGTGCGTGAAGCTCATGATGGCATCTGTAGGGCCCATCAGCCTGGCCCGAAATTACAGGATCGCCTTCGTGGAATGGGCCATTACTGGCCCATGATGGTTGCAGATGCAATAGACTATGCATGAAAATACAAAGCCTGTCAAGTCCACGCAGATTTCATCCACCAGCCCTCCGAGTTTTTACATCCGACGGTGGCATCCTGGCCGTTCGAAGAATGGGGAATGGACATCATTGGTCCGATCACTCCACCTTCGTCCAGAGGACATCGCTTCATACTCGCAATCACAGATTACTTCTCCAAATGGGCGGAGGCTATTCCGCTGGTAGAAGTCAAGACTTCAAACGTGATCAGCTTCCTCAAGCATCATCTCCATGATTGCCTTTGTCTTCTCAGGGTCTACGTGGATTGTAGGGTGTAAAAAATTATGACACGCTGACATAAGACTCAGCCAAAGCCATACGCTCAAGGCCATACGCTCAGCCAAAGCCATACGCTCAAGGCCATACGCTCAGCCAAAGCCATACGCTCAAGGCCATACGCTCAGCCAAAGCCGTACGCTCAGTAAATATTTTATTATTTCTTGAATGATAGCACATTATACGTTTAATGGAGGATGAATCTGACACTTCGTCTTTCGTGCAAAGACAGCTGTCCTATAAAGATTAACCGTCGTATGGGTTTTCGAGAATTGATTTTGTCTCTTACGAGGACAGCTCATCAGCCATCATAAATACACAGCCATCATTACTGTCATTTCTGACAGACTGTCAGCCATCATATCTGTAACACGACGCTCGAGAGATATTTGTCAGTTATTAGAAGATATAGCGTATTTGAGAAGATTGAGGACAGCCACGTATCTACTCCCTCAATGCTTACGACTCCTTGTCAATCAAGTGAACGTATGGACTTCATACGACTCCTTGTCAATCAAGTGAGCGTATGGACTTCATACGACTCCTTGTCAACCAAGTGAGCGTATGTACTCCATACGACTCCTTGTTAATCAAGTGAGCGTATGGACTTCATACGACTCCTTGTCAACCAAGTGAGCGTATGTACTCCATACGACTCCTTGTCAATCAAGTGAGCGTATGGACTCCATACGACTCCTTATCAATCAAGTGAGCGTATGGACTCCATACGACTCCTTGTTGAGCGTATCAGCATTATATGACTCTATTCTATCCAAGTCAGCATATGCAAGACATATGTCTTCAAAAGATAGCGTATGACTCCTCTTCAACAAAGACAGCGTATCACAGTAAATGCATTCAGGATGACTTTAAAACGTACAGTCAACACACGTTCTCACGTGTCATGTACTCAGTTACCCACTTATTCAGAAGTTATGCAACGTGGCATCCATGCCATCAGTCTCTCCTATATATATTTCACTACTTTCAACCGCACTCTAATGTGTCTCCATCAGAATTTGCCATGCGTCCCTGCAGTTATGCACACGTCAAGTAACTAACTGAGCGTATGCTTCAGAACAGTTATCCAGAACTCTATAAAAGAGAGTATCTTCATCTTCATCAGAGACGACATTCAATTCAGAGAGAACAGAGAGATTGTCCAGTTTCTGTCCAAGTTCTTCGAAGTTCGAGTTTTCTTCATCGCATCGTCCAAGGGATAAAGTAATCGTCTTCTAGATTAGATTCCTATAGTTGTAATTTTTCCAGAAACACAATAAATAAAGTGAATTTATTTATAGAAAACAAATTGGCGACTCTGCTGGGGAAAGCTGTCTCCTCCAATGAGATAGCAACAACTCAATGCGATACTTCGTCGATCGGCTCGACGAAGAAAGTGATGGTCGTACAATTCGATCAATCTGCTTACGAAAAAATGCTCAAAGCGAAGGAGGGCCGAACTGCTTCCTCCGCTCTTCTTGCTGCCAAGAAGAAGGGACGCTCTGTCTATGTCCCTAAGTCTTCTTCGACGGCCGGAGACGCTTCTGTCACTCACGCTGACAAGAACACGTCTCCAACTTCAACGAAGCATGCCTCGGCTTCTCTGAACACGGCAACAATGGCTTCTCCTAGTCACGCTGACAAAGTGGGTTCTTTAACCAAGTCAGCGTGTCCAAGAAAAACCATCTCTGGACATGTCAAAGTCTCTTCTCCTTCTACCCATACGACAGCAGTCGGCTCTTTAGCCATTAATGACTCTGTACGTATGGCAGTCATAGGGCAGCGTACGGCAGAGGCAGCGTACAACAAAAGCCAACAGCAGGCAGCGTACGCTAAGCCAAAGCCAGCGTATGCTAGTAAAAAGGCAGCGTATGACCAGAATTCCAAACTGAAGTCAGCGTATGCCAACCAATACAGTCCTTTGACTGTTTCTCAAAATCAGGCTGGGGGTTCTCTTCCACAGAACATACAAATAATTCCCCCACAACTTGCACATCTTGTGCCAACCAAGGAGAAAGACTCTTTAGTCAACTCCTCTACTCCTAAGGTCTTTACCTCTTGAGTTAATTTAACTAGTACTTTTACTAGATCAAACAAAGGAAAACGCCTTTTGGCTACTTCCTCTAAAGATAGATTATTACCGACTCCCAGTCGAAATAATGTCCATCTTCCTTCTCTCAAAATTTCCCGATCTGAGAAAGGCAAATTACAAGTATTCAAGACTGATACTAAAGTCATATCTCCTACGGATCTTCGTAACAAGCTTAACCGAAATCATCTCGGTTCCACTTCCGGTATAAAGAAGCCTTATCAAACTGAGACAAGTATATTAGACCCTGATGCAGAATATGCCAAGAACTATATCGCTCAAATTAATCGGTCTTTATACACTCAAGAACCAAGAAGACAGAAGAATAAAAGACAAGTTTCTACACAGAAACTATCTTCAAGTACTTTCCAATCTGTTCCTACAGATCTTCGGGAATATTTCCAAAACAAACGAAGAATCGACACTCCATCTAGCTATGACATTGCTCATATTTTCTATGAAAAGCATGGTTATAACTTCCAACCTCGGGTTGTGATTCAGTGTTTTTGTTCACCAAAAAGACGATCTGTTTTCAAACGGATTCAATATGAACCAATACTGGACAAAGACGAACCTCTTTATGCTTCTGTCAACATGACCTCCAGAAATATTGGAGGTAGAATACGATCTGATGCTATGTCAGATTCTGAAGATGGTGTTTACCTCGGCACCCGATCCAGGACCGGAGCCTCGACCAGGGTCTCTTCTTCTTCTCATCCAAGTGATAATCGAGAGATCACAGAGGACTTCCTTGGAGAGTCCAACTTCCCAGTATTGACTCCTGTAAATAGCCCTAGGAAAGAGGCTGATTCTTACAGCGATGATTCAGAACAGACTGTTTTATCGTCTATTCCTCGAACGATTACCACTTATATTGTAGATGGTAATCAAGAGCCTTCGACTAGCACTGAAGCTCATGAACAGAGGATTTCTTCCTTGGAACAACAGTTGCGAACTATGGCAGATACGTTGACTGCTATGCATACTCTTATGCAAGCTCAACAACGAACTCAGCAAGTTCAAACAACAGTACCACTAGTGGTATTAAATACTCTTGTTGCCCCAAACCCGAAACCCTCTACTATTCCGGGGGTACAGTCTAATGTTCCTGTACAACCCACTCCAAGTCAGTCCGGAGCTGGGGGTGATACATATGCTGCAGCCCCTCCTCCCAATTATACTCAACAAGCAATAACGCCGCAATCTTCCGGAGCTGTCACTGAAGAGTTGAAAAATCTTCGGTCTCAATTCGAAGCATTCAAGCAAAAAGATGGCTTACAAAGATTGGGTATCAAGCAGCCTTATCCCATATAATGGAAGGAGGTATCGTATCCCCCAAAATACAAACCTTCGACCATCTCTTTCTTTGATGGGACTACCTCCCCAAGTCAGTTCATTAATCACTTTGAAGTAATGACTGATCAGTTGCAACTAAGCGATGCCCTCCTCACTCGGGTATTCGTCGGTTGTCTTAAAGGAACCACTTATGAATGGTATCGAAGTCTCCCTGATGGGTGTATTACTTTATTTGCTGGATTCAAACAGATATTTCTAGAACGATTCTATGAAGGCGTCAATGACATGACCATGTCGGCCCTCATAAGAATTAAACAGAAAAATGATGAAAGCACGGAGAGCTTCATTGAAAGATTCAGAAGAGAAGCCCTGAAAATGCCTCTCAGAACTCCCGATGCTGTTACTATCGGCACTTGCAAGTCAAATCTCTTACCAATCATCAGCATGTGGACAGGGTCCACTCAATTCCAAGATTGGCCTTCTTTTATCGTCAGTGCCAAAGCCGCCGAAGTCAGTACTGAGACCTTCAAAGGCCTGGGGGTACAAATGACTCCCAAGGAATCAAATCAGAGTACTGGTAATAGTGCTCGACCCAACAATCGCAAAGGAAAAGAGGCTCTTGAAGTCAATCTCCAGAGCAATAGTCAAGAGATAATGACTACCCAAGCTACCCCAGCTCCAACAAATCAACAACAGAGACCTCCTCGGCCGAAGGAAGAGTATTCTTTCGACGAT
The DNA here is from genome assembly GCA_029216955.1 of Iris pallida. Taxonomy (NCBI): domain Eukaryota; kingdom Viridiplantae; phylum Streptophyta; class Magnoliopsida; order Asparagales; family Iridaceae; genus Iris; species Iris pallida. Next base: position 10,483,901 of record JANAVB010001998.1, on the reverse strand, counting down.
GACGATGTTCAGGGTATCTTTGAATGCTTGCTCAAAGGTAACAAGATACAATTGCCAAAAATCAAAAAGCCTGATGAAGCCAACAAGACGGATCATCCAAAATACTGTCCATATCATAGAATGCTGGGTCATACAATCTGGTCTTGCTATGTATTAAAAGGAAAGATCCAGGAAATGATTAAATCAGGAGCTGTGACACTGACACCTAAAGACAAGACAGTCACAGCAAATGTGATTTTAATGCAGTTCGGTGACTTCCCTCCGTTAATGGTGGAAAGTGGGATTATTCCTATCCCCAAAGCAACTCTTGAAGTTGTGAACATCCCACCAGCACAGAATGAAGGACTTGTTCCTATCACAACTAAAAAAGGAGATATCATGTGGATTCACCCAGATTTAATGACGGAGTTCGAGACGTCTTCCTCTTCTCCTCGGAAGACTCCTCTATCTAAAAAGAAACCTGGGAAGACTAAGTCATGCCATATGACTTCCAGCATCATACCCATTCTTTCTCTAACCTCTACTTTTATCCTAGCAGGATAATCACCCCCTATGGAGGTAGAAACTATACCTCAATCCGAAGACAGATACAAACCGGCATTTCATCTATATAGTTCACAATCTTGTGAATTAATGGCAAAGATGGGTTATGATCTAGCCACTGCTCCTGGTTTGAATTTCGGCAAAGGACTCCGAGCACCTCTAGCCCTCACTTTGAGACATAATCAATCTCGTGTTGGTCTCGGTTTCTGGACTGAAGCTCTTATCAAGCACCAAAAAAACAAGAACAAGACGAAGGATTGCAATATGGTTTCAATAGACTCTGAACCTGAGCCTGAAGTTGATGCTCTCTCCGGAACCCGGTCAGGAAAAACATATTTGAAAGATTATGCTGAAGTTCCTGAAAAAACTTCTGATGTCCCTCCGGTGGTAGATCAAGCACCCATTTCTAACGAAGGACCTTCAAATGCTCCTGATGAGACGATTCCATCTAAACCAACAACAATCGACAAAGGGAAGCAACCTACCCGCTTCGACAAACCAATCAAGAAGTCTCTCCTTTCCGGATTGCAAAAACCATATAATTTTGATATTCTGGCTCAACTTGCTAACACTCCAGCCAGATTATCCATCTTCGAGCTCTTACGTTTATCCAAGGAAACTCGGGAAACGTTAAGTGAAGCTCTACTACAAGCAGACTCTTGCCTGACTCATCTGAAGAAGCCGGAAGCAGAGCCGATGACTTGCCTACATTGCAACAGTGTCTTGGAATTCATTCCGAATATCACTTTTACCCAAGACGATATGCTTCTAGAAGACAATCGTCATGATCGGCCTCTTTACTTCACTGGGTACGTTGACACGATGAAAGTCAACTGCATTCTAATTGACCCAGGATCAGCTCTAAGTATTATGCCTAAGAGTCTCTTGGATGCCTTACGGATTCCAGTTCATCGTCTAACCAAGACAGTCACTACCATTTTGGGGTTCAATCAAGGCAAGAGCGAACCTTTGGGGAAAATTCGCCTAAAAATACAAATAGGCAATTTCCGGTCGAGTGTCACATTTTACGTGATTGAGTTAGTTGGATCTTACAACCTGCTTTTGGGAAGACCTTTCCTCCATGAACACAATATTCTTCCATCCACTCTTCACCAGTGTTTCAAATACATTGATGAAAATGGAGAAGTTCAAAAGGAAGTCGCGGACATTAATCCTTTCAGAGGAGTCGAAGCCTACTACAGTGACTCTCGCATGTACAAAGATGAATATTCAAAAGTCTTACAAGCTATGGATGATGATGAAACATCAACAGTTGACACCTTAGTTATTCCTGTAAAAGGGCGTATCACTCCTCCGCAGTCTGCTAAATCATCTAAAGAAGGCTCACTGATAATTTCTGTCAGTGGATGTACCACTTCATTGCCCTCCCAAGCTCCACAAGGTTCGCTGATAATCCCAGTCAGTGGACACACCACTCTCTCACCATCTTCTCAGGCTAGACCAGATACTCTAGTCATCCCAGTCAGTGGACGCACTACTTATCCACGATCCTCTTCAAGGGAGCTCACCTCTTCTGAGCCTTTTGTTATCGACCTTAATCGAAATAAAACTTCTGCTCGCTCTTCCTCTCCCCCTTTAGTCATTAATTTGACTAAATCTACTAAGGCTCAGCCTTATCATGTAAATACAGCATCTGATATTAATAAAGCATCTCCTTTACAGTATATTGATGTCTGTAATCATGTACAAAGTTATTTACATTTGCTAGATAGCTTAGAGCCACTAACTATAGGAGTTGTGCAAACTCTTCGTACAGAAGTATCATTAGAGTCTGTACAAAATTTATACTTCTTTGTTCCTATTAGAAAGTCAGGAGAAGTTCCAATATTCTTCTGCAAGGGGCCCCAGAATCCTCCTAATCTGGAAGACGACGACAAAAACGATGATACTGGAAGGTTACAACTACGTCGCTACAGTCAACAGTCCAAAAACATCATTAAGAATATGGGCTATGACTTTAGAACCGGCCTCAGTAATGGAAGAGGAAGAAGAATGCCTGTTCGAATTCCTCCTCTAAAATACGGAAGGACAAAATGCGGATTGGGTTACATTACTCCTACTTCCTTCATCAATACAGTCCAGGAGGATCTAGACTCCGACAGAGACGAACGATCCTATTCTTTCGATTCCTTCTCTTGGGATTCTGACGCAAGTATTGGCGATTTTCATCGTTCTACTCTATCCATCAACATGGTCTCCGCCGACGGCCTGCAAAAAAATGATGAAGATGAAGATAATTTTGAAATATCACCCGAATCGGAACAATGGGCTCAAAGATTAGACTACCAATAGGAATTCAGGTTCGAGCAAAGAGAACCTCCCACTGAAGATAAATTGATCCAAATTGATGTTGGTGAGGAGGGATCCCCTAAGCCAATATTCATCAGTGAAAGTCTTTCAGAAACAGATAAGCAAGATATGATCAAGCTTATTCATGATTATATCGATATCTTCGCCTGGAGCTACGAGGATATGCCAGGACTAGATCCGAAGATCGCAACGCACAAACTTAATATCATGCCAAATGCTAAACCGGTCAAACAACAACAACGACGATTTCGTCCAGACATTATGGATGCAATTGAAGCTGAAGTCAATAAGCTTATGACTTCCGGATTTATTCGAGAGGAATAACGTCCTGAATGGGTGGCTAACATCGTTCATGTCCTCAAAAAGATCGACAAGATCCGAGTTTGTATAGACTTTCGCGATCTCAATGCGGCTTGTCCTAAAGACGAGTTTCCTCTTCCAATTACCGACGTCATGATCGATAACACGTGTGGTTTCGAACGAATGTCATTCATGGATGGGTATTCGGGGTACAATCAAATCAAAATGTTTCCAGATGACGAGAGACATACTTCCTTCAGAACGTCGATCGGTACATACTGTTATACAGTAATGCCGTTTGGTCTCAAAAATGCAGGAGCAACGTATCAGCGAGCAATGAGCACTATATTCCGCGAACATCTCCGGAAAACAGTCGAATGCTATGTTGATGATATTGCAGTCAAGAGTCGACAAAAAGAGGATCATATCCAAGATTTGAAGACTATTTTTGATTTAATGCGTCAGCATCAACTTAAGATGAACCCTACTAAGTCATTCCTGGGCGTCTCTAGTGGCAAATTTCTTGGCTTCATCATTACCGCTAAAGGTATACACGTGGATCCCGAGAAGATCAAAGCCATCCAAGAGATGCGTCCTCCACGCACCTTAAAAGAGCTACGAGGATTTGAAGGAAGAATTGCTTATATCAGGAGATTCATTTCCAACTTATCAGGACGCTGCAGACCATTCAACAAACTTCTGAAGAAAGGTGTATCTTTCGTCTGGAACGAAGAATGTCAAAAAGCATTTGACGATATCAAACAGTATCTCATGAACCCTCCGGTTTTGGTACCTTCCGTTTCAGGAATACCATTCCTTCTATATGTTCGAGCCATGGATCATTCTTTCAGTGCATTACTCGCCCAGAAAAATAAAGATGGCCATGAACAGGCTATTTATTATCTCAGTCGCACAATGACAAGTGCTGAACCGTGTTATTCTCCAATCGAAAAAGAATGCCTAGCATTAATGTTTGCCGTTCAGAAGATGCGATATTATATTATCGGTCAAACGATTCACGTCATTTCCAGAGTGAATCCCATTAGGATTATGATGAAGAAACCCGGTATTCTCAACTCTAGACTAGCTAATTGGGGAATCTTGTTAGCTCAATACGACATGCATTATATTCCTCAAAAGTCAGTTAAAGGACAGGCTCTTGCTGATTTTTTGGCAGCGCATGCGGTTCCAGAAGATTCTAAATTATATGATAAGATTCCAGATGAAGTTCTGGATTCGAATCTGGTTTCTGAAGAAACTCCTACCTGGCGTCTATTCTTTGATGGAGCATCTAGAATAGGTCCTAATGGCGATATTGTCGCCGGAGTTGGGATTGTTCTCGTATCCCCAGAAGGACTAACTATTCATAGGGCTTATTCTCTGGATCAATCATGTTCAAACAATGTAGCCGAATACAATACATTGCTCATCGGTCTTTAACTTGCTAAACATCTGGATATTCAATATTTAGAAGTTTATGGAGACTCCAAGCTTATCATCAATCAGATTAGAGGAACGTATGAAGTCCGTCATCAAGATTTGATACCTTATCATCGAGTAGCACTCTCTATGGCCTCCTCCTTTGAAGGTTTCTTTATTGAACATGTTCGACGAGCCTATAATGCAGAAGCCGATACTTTGGCTAATCTTGCTGCTGTGTTAGCTATACCAATTAAACGTCAGCAAGTGATAGTGGTTTATAACCGAGAACTATTCTATGTTGAGAATAATTTGGCTTTGGGTTTTTCCCATAATCCAGACGAAAATTCTCTCAACCTTGATGAATTTTCATCCAACCTTAGCACTGGATTAAGGTTTGACAGAGTGTCCTCGTCTTCTTCCGATTCTACTATGGAATATGTCTTTTCTAACAAAACAGAAGCCATAACTGAAGACTGGAGACGTCCGTTTTTAGACTTTGTGTTGTATGACATACTTTCCAACAATCCGAGCGAAGCAGCATCTATCCGGCGTCGATCTCTCAGATTCTATTATAATCATACAACGAAGACACTATATCGTCGGGCCTACGACGATCTTCTCCTCCGATGCATCGCTGGTGAAGAAGCCCAACAGATTATCCGTGAGGCACATGATGGTGTTTGCGGAGCCCATCAACCAGGTCCTAAACTTCAAGATCGTATCCGACGCATGGGTTATTATTGGCTCACAATGGTGGCTGACGCCATTCAATATGCTCGGAAATGTAAAGCCTGTCAAATTCATGCAGACTTTATACATCAACCATCAGAGTTTTTACATCCAACAACGGTATCAAGGCCCTTTGAGGCTTGGGGCATGGACGTCATTGGTCCTATCAACCCTCCATCATCAAAAGGACATCGGTTTATTTTAGCAATAACCGATTACTTTTCCAAATGGGCTGAAGCAATCCCGTTATCTGAAGTCAAAACTTCTAATGTCATCAACTTCGTCAAACATCATGTCATTTATCGATTTGGTGTTCCTCGTCGTATTATTCATGATAACGGACCGCAGTTCGTCAGTCAGAAATTTACTCGATTCTGCAACGACCATCGAATCAATAATTTAGCTTCTACAACATATAATCCAGCAGCTAATGGATTGGCAGAAGCTTTCAATAAAACGATCATCAAACTCTTGAAAAAGTTCGTTTCTTCCAATAAACGCAACTGGAGCGAGAAGCTTGGTGAATGTTTATGGGCCTACCGCACCACAGTTCGCAATGCGACTAGATGTACGCCTTTCTCTTTGGTATATGGGTGTGAAGTTGTTCTCCCCCTTGAGATCCAAATTCCTTCTCTAAGAATCGCAATCTCCAATGAACTTACAACAGAAAATAATGATCGTCTTCGACTTCAAGAGCTGGAAGCTCTAGATGAAAAGCGATTGTATGCTCAATAAAATATCGAACTGTATCAGGCCCAAATTTTAAAAGCTTTTAACCGGAAAGTAAAAGTCAGAGCATATTAGAAGGGAGAACTGGTCCTTACCGTCAGACGTCCTATGACTATGACACATATGAGCAAAGGCAAATTCGACGCGAAATGGGAAGGCCCATTCGTAGTAAACAAAGTCTTCTCTAATGGAGCATATCAGCTTGCCTCTATGGATGGTAAAGTCACGATGATGCCTATCAATGGCAAATTCTTAAAGAAATATTATGTATAAATTTCATCAATATATAATATTTTCATTATTCCCCAGCGAATATAAATCAGAGTTAATTCTTCCCTACAAAAGTTATCTCGATATCGTTATCCCCAGCGGAAACTGATATTCTGCCACGTATCATCTTCCCAGAGAATTTGATATTCTGTAGATCCCCAGTGGATTTAATAAAGATCTCGTATAGAAAATCACGTCCATATTACCTCTGAATTTTCTATCTTAGTATCATATTTTCTATTTCTATGAAAATGATATCTAGTCTTTTGATTTCCGAGTTCAAAGATCATAGAAAATAGAGTCCAAAGATATCTTTATATCTGAATTCTGTTTTCTCTAATCAGTATTAAACTAAAATTATCTTTAGTTTAATATCATCTGATAAAATTACAAAGTTAATTTGTATATTTTATTCTATTAAAATATGTCATGTATTATTTACCTCTGAACATATTTTCTACAAAAATATCATCCACAGAATTGAAATCAAGTCAAGATATTCATTTCTTCAATCAAAGTCAAAATATTGATTACAAGTGGGTATCAAAAATTCAACACATGAAAAATGTAAAAGATCTATTTAGGAGGAGCAATTATCTTCTGAATACGAACAATTACATTATTCATCTTTTCTTCATGAGCTTTATGGATTCGCTCTGCTGCTTCAACTCCAACCATTCGTTGGTCATAATCCACGATAATAGAGCTACGACGATTTGTCTCTTCAATCTGATTAGCCTGCATCAGTTCCCGCTCTTGCTGTAAAAGTTGACAGCGTTCATCTTCAGATATACGAGCAGTGGCAATCTCCGATTGCTCCTTTTCCATGGAGGCAATTCGCTCCTGAAGATGAGCCAGCTCCTCCTTCAACTTCTTAAGCTCTTCAGCTTTTGATGCTTCATCTTTCTCCAAACGCTCCATATTCTGATGAGTGGTTATTATTTCTTTATCTTTCGCCATTAACTCTTCAGATGATAGAGCGAGGAATTCTTTCAAAGCAATGTGCTGAGCCTGAGCTTCACTTTCTAATTGGGCAATCTCAGCTACAGTCAAAGACTTAATATCCTCCTTTTTGATCTTCCAGTACTTATGGATGGTTGCTTCTAAATCATCCAGGAGCTGCTCAAAGAAGACACACTGGGTCTCATAACCAGCCTGTCTTAAAGCTAAAAGCGGGAAACTAATCGCCGCTCGAAGATTCGAAAAAGGCATAGTTTCATCCTTCATAAGTCGCCTTGAGAATGTATCCAGATATGAATAAATAATCTCTGAATACATCCCCATGACCTTTGCTATCCCTGTTTCAAAACCGGGAGTCGCTGCAACTGTAAAGGAAGGAGCAGGAGTAGCCTTTATTCTGGGAGTTGAAGTGGGTGCTTTTGGAAAACTAGGCAAATGTGAGCTCCCCTTACCCATATCAGTCTGGACAAGTGGGGCTTGAGTCGAGCTCATTGTCGGTGCAGTTCCTACAACTATTGGAATCAAAGAAGCATGATCAAAATTAAAAGACAATAAAGCAAGGAAAAGACAAAACTTTGCTGAATAAAATATTACCTGAAGCTGGTTCGTATTCTGTTTCTTTTGGATCATTCAGCCCAGCTCGTAGTCTGTTCAGAGTATTTTCTGACACTGGATTTATTTCACTGCTGTCCTCCCCAGAAGTACTCGAAACATGGACTTCTATTTCTAGAAGTTTCTCCGGCTCTGGAGTCAACCCTGAATGTTGACCAGCTGTCTTCAGTACATCAATTTGAGTTTTAGATGGTGGCTCATCTTCTATCTCCATGTCCTCTTCTTCAAAGGAATGAGACGAAGGTTCATAGTTAACCTGTTCCTCGTCACTCTTATTGCTCTCCGAAACTTCAGCAATTGGCTTGAGAGTAGTGGCTTCCTTCACTGATTCTCTCGAAATCAGTAAGTCATTAGCTGTTTTAGTCTGATTCTCGGCCTCTACCGCGGGTTGACTAATCACCTGCGCATCATCGGCCATTGGCGAAATCAACTCCATATCAGAAGGCATAGATGGTTCAGCAGGTTCAGGCACATCCTCTTCAATATGTTCTATCTTTACAGAAGAAGTAAAGGCAGCTTGCTTCTCTAAAGCCAATCGTTCGGCACGATTGGTGGGACTCTCTGCATCGAAACAAATCACAGATTTAGTCTTTGAAACTATCACCTTCCTTCTTATTCTTTTTGTTAGTAGAATAGTAGTATAATCATCTTTGGAGTCACTACCTGCTTCGTCCGCATCTCTGATTCGTCTTCCACGATTACGAGCCTCTGCCCGAGTAACCCTTTTTGGAGCAGGCCCAGAAGCATCTTTGCCCCGCTTCCTTTTCGGTGCACTGTCGACAGATACACTCTTTTCAGCACTTCCAATAGATACATGTAATGGCTGATGAAGTTCATCAGAGAAGAGATTCTCTAAAACTTTATCATAAACTTCATCAGTAGCCAGAGGATCTTCTCGATCATGACAATCTCTTGGCAGGGCTGATTTGGTTGATCTCTTATCAACATGGATGGAGCTTCTACCTAAGATGCTGAATTTTTCATCGAAGGTATTAGCCAATACATAGAATTTGGCACAAGACGCCAACATTCTAGCTCCTCTTCGATAAGTAACCGGATCTGGCATGGAAAAAGTAGCTCCGGTACCTTTAGCAATATAGTATATCCAAGCACTGGCGCCATCGATTAATCCGCCTTGGTAGCCAAAACATGTCGTTGCATTTCCCACATGCAACTGATCATAGCCAAATTGCCGAGCAAACCTACTCGGAAGATATGGCTCCAGATAGGTGACATCGTCACGGCGACAGATCAAGTGAGATGGCTTAATCCTCTTCAGCCATTCATGTTGAATATCATCTAACTTATTGGCACCAATGCCATCAATCAACTTCCCAGACATGGTTTCATAACCAACAGGGGGAGGAACACAAGTGAAACTCCATAATTCTCCCCTGTTTAATATGGTTCTACAATCTGTCAGAGTGTTATACCTCCACTTTGGTGTATGATGGTATCTTTCCAAAAAAGTATCGTTTGGTCTAGCTATTCCAACAGTCATGAGAGATTCAAAATGGAGAAGCAGCCACCCATATAAATATATAAAGGGCATTTCTACCCGGAGAAAAGTTGTGAGCTTCTTCTTCGCTAATTCAAACATCCTGTCTGTATATGCCCTTAAGCCAGCATTCAGACGGCATGTCATTGCTGTCAGCAAATCCATCTTGTACCTGAAAGTCAAACGGACTGCTGCAAAAACAACTCCTCTGTGCATCATGTCTGCTGAACAGGTGCCGGATACTACAAATTTTCTCAGCCAGAGGGACATAAATCCGGCCAGATAACCTTCATCAGATAATTCTCGGCTACCTTGCTTTATATAGGTCTCCAACCTATCACCAGCTTTGTAGGTGCCTTCGTCTTCTTCAATGATGATGTCGTCATGAGTGGTGTCCTGGATTAGTTTGTCAATCTCAGCTTGACTCAGGGGTTTAAAGCGACCGACATATTGATCAGTCTTCTTCTTCTTCTGAACTTCTTCAGTGCGGCCTTGGAATAAATAGGCCATCCTCTTAGAAGAATTGCAGTTGGAATTTCCCTTTGCACCTTATGCCTTATAAAAAGCCTTACATATACTGTAATGGCATATTAATTCTTCAAATACATGAAGAACCAGTGGGTTGGCATCGGAAATTTTATTCATTTCATCAATGAAAGGAATATACTCTTCATATGGCAAATCTTCTGTTGGCAGCTGAGAAATGTATGCCATCTCATGGAGGGCGAATCCCATCTCGCCTCTTGGAGTCATGAAAGTGCCGGTACAGTAATTATACCTTTCCGCTAATGCCAAAAACAAATCTGGGTTTGGCCTAAAACCATAAGCGGTGCACTTGATGGCATTATATAGGCCTATCACCTTTAACTGTTCCCCAAAGTTGTTCAGAATCTATCTTACAAGAACAATCCATCTGGTATTCTCCGGGTTCACCAGACCAGTAAGCCTCATAGACTGTTTTGGGTAAATAGCATTTTCTAGCTGAACAAATTCATTTGCAAAGATTGGGACTCTAACTGGCCTCAGAAGTACCGAGTCCTCAGGAGGAATGGTAGCTGGCAGCAATCCTCGCAAAACTGAGACATGTGGTTCAGTACCACTACGAAATCTTCCTTGACTGTATCCTATCCATGCAGCTTTTGCTTGACGGAATGGAGTGATATCCCACTTCATTTGCCTTTGATGACTCGCGTGGAATAAGCGAGCTATGTTGATGCTTTTGGACAAACCAGTCAGATACATTAGCTGATTCTCATCACCATCTCTATAATATGAGTATGACACTTTATCAAGGGCAGGCTGGGAGTTTATATCAATAGCATCTCCAAAAAGAAATGCTGGCTTCGAGTGGGTAGCACTATCCACACTCTGTAGAGGCAGTCCACTCATTAAATTCAGCAGGGTGTCATTCTCCTGATTTGTCAGAATAGCTATCCTTGTGGAAGGTCCATCAAATTGAGGAAAATAGACATGTGATAGGTCACTTTTATAGTTGTTCCCTACACATCCTTTAAATTGTGCATCCTGAACCAGAATATCCACTGCAAAAGAAGAATAAGAAGTTAGAAATCTTCAACACAAAGAGATGACAAAGACCAATATACGCTCAATTTATCCTAAGCGTATGACAGATTCAAAGATCAACATACGCTCACTCTATCCTAAGCATACGGCAGATTCAAAGTTCAACATACGCTCACTCTATCCTAAGCGTATGGCAGATTCAAAGTTCAACATACGCTCACTCTATCCTAAGCGTATGACAGATGCAAAGATCAACATACGCTCAGTCTATCCTAAGCGTATGACGGATTCAGAGATCACTTTTTATCCTAAGCGTATGACGAATTCAGAGATCACTTTTACGCTCAGTCTATCCTAGGCGTATGATAAATTTTAAGTTCAGTTTACGCTCAGCTTTTATTCAAAGATTAGAGGATGATTGGATCTTTTTTCTAAGCGTATCAGCGTATGGATTGACAAGATGTTCATCAAAAATACGCTAACAAAGGAGTTAGCGTATCTCAGTGAGACAACTTGACATAACGTATTCCTTCAAATCAGCATATTTTGACATTTCTATCAAAGATACGCGTATCTTACAGAATATGCTCCAAACATATTTTTCGTATAAACGAAAAATATGGAATACGACTAAACCCTAAAGAGGGAAGCGTATTTTCTGACGTATTGACCCTAAAAAGGAGATACGTTTTATGATCTTGTCCTAACCAGAGCCCTAAATAGGGGATAGTTACTGTTCATCATCTCCATCCTCACCATAGAGGGGCTTCAATGGGCGTTCACTTCGTCGAATACGCTCATCAGCAGTCTTCTTAGTAGCAGCGGCGGCAGGTCGAGATGACTCCGCAGGAGCCTTCCCCTTTTCCTTCGCAGCAGCATCGACTTTGGGCGCCATTGATGAAGATTGAGTCGAAGAAGAAGAAGTTTGAGTTTTAGAGCTTTTTCTCTCTCGAAGACAAATGCATAAGTAAAGAAATGAATTAGGTTTTGAAAGACCTATTTATAGAAGAAAAGATAAGTTTAAACGGCGGTCGTTCTTTAAACAGAATCCTCAAAGATTTGCACTGATATTGAGGAAAATAACAAAATCATGCCAGCGTGTCAAGACTTATTCCCACTTTAAGTTCAAAGTAATTTCGAACTTTTGAAATTTATAAAGTTCGAAAACTTTGAAGGGGGTCTTGTAGGGTGTGAAAAATTATGACACACTGACATAAGACTCAGCCAAAGCCATACGCTCAAGGCCATACGCTCAGCCAAAGCCGTACGCTCAGTGAATATTTTATTATTTCTTGAATGACAGCACAGCATACGTTTAATGAAGGATGAATCTAACACTTCGTCTTTCGTGCAAAGACAGCTGCCCTATGAGGATTAACCGTCGTATGGGTTTTCGAGAATTGATTTTATCTCTTACGAGGACAGCTCATCAGCCATCATAAATGCACAGCCATCATTATTGTCATTTCTGACAGACTGTCAGCCATCATATTTGCAACACGACGCTCGAGAGATATTTGTCAGTTATTAGAAGATATGGGTATTTGAGAAGATTGAGGACAGCCACGTGTCTACTCCCTCAATGCTTACGACTCCTTGTCAATCAAGTGAGCGTATGGACTTCATACGACTCCTTGTCAATCAAGTGAGCGTATGGACTTCATACGACTCCTTGTCAACCAAGTGAGCGTATGTACTCCATACGACTCCTTGTCAATCAAGTGAGCGTATGGACTTCATACGACTCCTTGTCAACCAAGTGAGCGTATGTACTCCATATGACTCCTTGTCAATCAAGTGAGCGTATGGACTCCATACGACTCCTTATCAATCAAGTGAGCGTATGGACTCCATACGACTCCTTGTTGAGCGTATCAGCTTTATATGACTCTATACTATCCAAGTCAGCATATGCAAGACATATGTCTTCAAAAGATAGCGTATGACTCCTCTTCAACAAAGACAGCGTATCACAGTAAATGCATTCAGGATGACTTTAAAACGTACAGTCCACACACGTTCTCACGTGTCCTATACTCAGTTACCTACTTATTCAGAAGTTATGCAACGTGGCATCCATGCCATCAGTCTCTCCTATATATATTCCACTACTTTCAACCGCACTCTAATGTGTCTCCATCAGAATTCGCCACGCGTCCCTGCAGTTATGCACACATCAAGTAACTAACTGAGCGTATGCTTCAGAACAGTTATCCAGAACTCTATAAAAGAGAGTTTCTTCATCTTCATCAGAGACGACATTTAATTCAGAGAGAACAGAGAGATTGTCCAGTTGCTGTCCAAGTTCTTCGAAGTTCGAGTTTTCTTCATCGCATCGTCCAAGGGATAAAGTGATCGTCTTCTAGATTAGATTCCTATAGTTGTAATTTTCCCAGAAACACAATAAATAAAGTGAATTTATTTATGGAAAACATGGATACCCTGGGCGGTGATGATAAAACCCAAGAACTTTTCGCTGGATACGCCCAAGAAGGATTTTGTGGGATTCATCTTCAGGTTGTGTGCTCGCATCAGGTCGAATACCGTCCTCAGATCCTGGAGATGGTCACCCTTACAGCGAATCTTGACGACGACGTCATCAACATAGCACTCCACGGTCTTGTGTAAGTGATCCATGAAGATGATACTCATAGCTCTTTGATATGTGGCGCCAGCATTCTTTAAATCGAAAGGCATGATTGTGTAGCAGTATATGCCAATCAGTATTCAGAATGATGTATACTTTTCATCGTCAGAAGACATCTTGATTTGGTTGTACCCCGAGAAACTATCCATGAATGACATGCGTTCGAAGCCGCATATGTTGTCGATCATGATGTCTGTGATAGGAAGGGGAATTCATCTTTGGGACATACCTCGTTCAGATTGCGGAAGTCGATGCAGATTCGAATCTTCCCATTCTTCTTGAGGACCGGTACTATGTTGGCGACCCAGTCTGGATGTTGCTCCTCGCGTATGAAGCCGCTGGCTATGAGTTTGTTGACTTCGGCTTCGATTTCATCCATGATGTCTGGGCGAAAGCGTCGCTGTTGTTGTTTGACCGGCTTTACATCCGGCCGAATGTTGAGCTTGTAAAGGGCAACCTCGAGGTTTAGTCCTGGCATGTCTTCATAGCTCCAGGCGAACACATCAATGTATTCTTTGACGAGTTCCAGTAGCGATTCTCGCTCTTCGTCTGTCAGGCTTTTACTGACGAAGATTGGTTTTGGAGAAGATTCATTGCCGAGGTCGACCTGTATAACCTTATCTTCAGTAGGAGGTTATCTCTGTTCGAATCGCTTTTCCCATTGTGCATCCAGCTATTGGGCCCACGGCTCTAACTTGAGGATTTCAGGAATGTCTTCATCTTCTTCGTAAGCGTCGGCGAATGCCATGTTGACTGACATGACTTATCTGAATACGTCTCCGATGCTAGTATCCGAATCAGAAGTTGGTGACCCGGTTGAATGTGAATGCCAGTCGCTTTCCTCATCTGAACTTTCAGGGGTCGTTGCGGGCGTAACATACCCTAATCCACATCGGGTCTTGCTGTAGTAGTCCCGTGGTTTGCCAGCCGAGACTGGTGGCTTTAAAGGTAATCGTCGCCCAGTGTCGTAGTTCAAGCCTGGCGTAGTCTCCCGATCATACCCCTGTTTTTGCATGAGGTATTTGGATTGGGGGCTATAAAGATACAGAGGCAGTCTTCCGGCATCTGATTCAAGATCGACCTTCTCTATGGTGAAGGGTTATGGGTCGTCCTTCCGGCCAAAGATGATTGGATGGTCCCCTCCCTCGACTATACGGTAAGCGTCTTCCAGTGGAGTAAGTTGGTTTGCGGTGTAAACATTTGTCACCTGTGTGTGTAGATGAGTGCCTATACCGTGTTCCATAGCTTACATTGTACAAAGCTTATAAAGCTCGAGGTAGTTCAAAGATAGCCCTTTATTGATGAAGTAAGGTATCTTTTCTAGCAGGATTACATCATCTGCAGAGGGAACATCAGTGTGGGCAGCCACATACTTGGCTAGCTCCAGTTCCTCTTCGGCCACCCCCTGTATAAATGAAGACTAAGAGGATGACCTGGGCAGCTTGATCTTCAGGGGTTCTGCCAGTGGAGTAGAACGTAGAGTCGTTGGCAAACTAGCGACCCCCAGTTTGGTACTCGATGCTGGGCGAGGAGTTGTTGGCTCGCTAGAAGCCCTAAACCTTGCATCGGGGTGACGATTCTTCTTGGGAAGGCATATCATCATTGGCTTGTCGGAGGGGTTGAGCTTCTCCATTTGTGGCTGGCCGACTCTAGGTAGCCTGATTGTCAGTGGCTCCGTTGTAGGTCTTGGCACTTGGCCAGACCTTGGCAGCCGGATTATCATTTGCTCTTCTTGTGCCGAGAGGCTGATTGCGACCTTACGCAGAGTGGCTGTAAGGGGTGCGGACTTGCCAGATTTGCGAGCTTGGAGGTGGATTGTCAGAGGTTCTTCTGATCCTATGGCTGTCTCGATACGAGCTTGTACATCTCCTTCACCAAGGTGCCTCTTCGACTTTTCGTATAGGCAGGAGTCTGAGTAGTAGGATTCGACCCCTTTGAAGGGATCGATGTTGGCAAATTTTGTCCTTACGAAGCCGTGTTTGTCGACATACTTGAAGCATTGGTGCAGCGTAGAAGGCACGATCAAGTAATAGTGTATCCAAGGGCGCCCCAAGAGGATATTATAGGAAGTATCCGTGTCTATGACGTAACAGGTTACTTCTGAGTGAAGATCGCCAATTTGGCACTTCAAACAAATCTTCCCAATCGGGTAGCTCCTGTCCGTATTGAAACCGTTAATGGAAGAACTAGGATCAATGTGCATCCGATCCACCTTTACGTTGCCGATGTAACCAGTGTAATATAACGGACGATCGTGCAGGTTGGTTTTGATGAGCATATCGTACGGAGTAAAGACAATGTTGGGCTTCGCTTCCGTACAAGCACTGTCTTGGAGATCTGCAGGCGGGCTCTCTTCCGTGAGGTTGACCTGAGCTAGATAGGCATCGGCATTCTGGAGTGCATTGCTCAAAGCCGCACGAACATCCTTTGAGAGTCTCAGAAGCTTGTATAATGACAATTTGGCCGGTGTATTGGCCAATTACGCCAAGATATCGAAGTTGTAGGGCCTCTCCAGCCCCTGCGGTACCTCTTTTCGGAAGGATTTGTCAAAGCGAGTCTCCTTCGGCCTAGGCTTGTCGGTCGTCGGAGGCTTAGAAGGTCCTGGAGCGTCAGCAGTAGCTGGCTGATGATCTTCAGCCGAGTTATCAGCTACAGGTTGGGATTGTGCCCCAGACCGGGTAACGACAGCCGTGACTTCTTCGACATCTGCCAAGATTGTGCGACAGGATCTGACTTTTCCACTCTTCTTTTTGCGAATGGAAGGTGGTATGGATTGATTTACCTCGAGTACCAGGTTCGGATGGACCCACATGACCTCCCCCCATGATGTGGTGAGGGCCACTAGACCAGCAGCCTGATCTAGGAGAGGTGGAAGATTAGTAATTTCCATTGTCGCCAGAGGGATGGGGACCACACCGTCTTGAGTTTCTGTTGGAGGGAAGCTGACAAATTATACTGACACCATATTGGCCGCCACAGTTACCTCTTTAAAATCGATGGCCAGAGCGTTCGAATCGATGAGATGTTGGATGTACCGTTTCAGTTGGTAGCAGTCGTGTGTAGCCTGGTAGACGTAGCGGTGGTAATGGCAGTACTTTGGGTTCTCCATTTCTGCCGGCCGAGGTTCCCGTCTCGGTGGAGGGAGCTGAATTCTGTCTCCTTGTATGAGCATGTCCAAGATGGGCTTGACGTGGCCGTCTTCGAAGGAGTAGGTCATTTGCGGCCATTGTTTGTCTGCCGATTTTGACTCAGGTTTCTGGGCTGTGTCGGCCACCATAGCCTGCTTACCCT
This sequence comes from Iris pallida, assembly GCA_029216955.1. Taxonomy (NCBI): domain Eukaryota; kingdom Viridiplantae; phylum Streptophyta; class Magnoliopsida; order Asparagales; family Iridaceae; genus Iris; species Iris pallida. The sequence continues at coordinate 10,467,045 of JANAVB010001998.1, read as the reverse complement.
TGTTGTCCCGATTGTTGGTGGAGCTACCTCCATTCTTATTGTTGGCATTAGGACGCCTGCTCTTGTCCTCTCCCTCTGAGATGTACAATCCCAGTTGGCGAGCCTTCTTCAACTATTCTTCGGCGCTAGTGGCACTGATAATAAATGTCTTCCAGTCCTTGAATTGACTTTCACCAATCCAGAGGCTAATTGTTGGAAGCAGTCTCTTTTGGAAAATTTTAATTAAAGAGGAATCCGGATTACCGGACGGCAATTTCATGGCGGTTTGGCGAAATCGCTCAATATAGTTCTTTGTCAGCTCTTTCTCCCCTTGAACGACGTCCATGAGGGTGGACACTGTGACGTCCTGTCCTACTTCGTAGAACCTCTCCAAAAACATGCGCTTGAAGCTGGCGAAGGAGTGGATGCAGTTGTCTGGTAGGTTGCGATACCAGTCGAAGGCGACCCCTTCCAATGCCCCAATGAATAATCGTGTAAGGATGCCATCGTCATGGGGCAGATGGTCGGTGGTGACCTCGAAGTAAGTGATGTACCGACTTGCGGAGGTCTTTCCATCATATGGGTTGATGTGGAATGGTTTATACTTTGGTGGAAAGGGAACATCTCTCTACGCAGCGGGATACGTTGTCGTATCCTGAGGTCTTGGCAGTTTTCTCGAGCGTGGAACATGGCCCGGAGCTCCTGGACCTCTCTTCTTGCCTCCCTGGCTACGTCTGCCATGGTAGGAGCTGACATTTCAGGAGGAATATTGCCCGGTTTTGGTTTCGTTGAGTTTGAGTCTGCATTGACCGCGGGACACAAGTTTGTTTGGCCAGGCGTCCCTTCTTGCAGAGTAGGGAGGGCTGCTTTGATCTCGTCCACGGATTTGACCAAAGTGCGCAGTATGGCCTCCAGAGTGTCGATGCGTTGGCGATCACTGGGACAATCCTGTTCGTCGTTTGTCATGAATGCCGTCCTGACATGAGTAGAAGTAGAAGGGACGGTAGATGACGTACACTCCGAATCATACCCCTGTAACGAGAAGTCATCGGGGTATGTGGGAATGTCTTCCTATGGTTCAGACTCAGAAGGAATAGTACCCTCAGCTTTCGAGTTTGCCTCGTCTTGGGAATTGTGGACGTACTCGGGGACGTCGGGATTTGCTGCATCTGATGGGGGAGTTGTTTCCCCCAGCTCGTCTTTTTGGAACATCGGATTGTCGTAGAGGTTCGGGGAGTGCTACCCCCAGTTCCAGCAACCCCCAGTGATGTGGACGATGAATCTCCTACTGTAGCAGATTTCGTCTTTGAACGGGTACCTTAGAAAACTCCGGTGGTGGGCACCCGCTTAGACGACAGTCTCTTAGTCATAGTGGTTAAAATCTTCGAGCTGGAAACATTTGTCTTCTTCCCTCTCCCATCGACGGGGATTTTCTGAGCAGAGTTGCAGGAGACGACGAGAGGTGCCTCATCCTCTGAACATGGTTGTTGCAGTCTTTGGAAGACGGACTGCCGGTCTTCTCGTACCGTCGCATTATTACAATAGCAGTTGACGATGACTTGGGTATAGTGACGTCCGTGGGAGGACTCTTTGCACCCTAAGGTCCCTTTTCTTTTCTTGCGTTTGTGGAGGATAGCCTCACGCAAGTCAGATGGGTCCGGAACGACCATGTTTGCTCCCTGGATTTTGGAAGACTTTTGGGAACCATCCTGTCCGTTTGTCGTCGGGGCCGGACTCGAGTATTCTGTACAACTTTCCATCAGAGGCCCGTATAATAGTATATGGAACGCTCGGATGGTCAGAGGTTGGGTCAGCGGACTGAGCTTGCCAAGCTCGTGCTGCCCTAGACTTCTTCACTCTGGTGCGTGAGGGCACATAATAGGAAGAGTCTAAATGGTACTGGAGAGAGTCAGACATGTCTTCTCGGGAGCACAAGAGATCAGGACCATAGGAGAGGCAGTCGAAAACTGAGCCGCGTGGAGCAGGTGGCATGCGGCTGGAATTAACAATCTTCATACGGCTGGCAGTCGTAGCCGCATGGGCTTTCTTCATGCGGTTGGAAGTCTCAGCCGCATAGGTCTTCTCCATGCGGCTGGAAATCCTGGCCGCATGAGTGTTATGCATTTGGCTGGCAGTTTCGGCCACATGGTTATCATTCATGCGGCTGGCAATCTTTGCCACATGAGTCTTCGTTTTGCGGCTAGTGCCTTTGTTCGGTTTCTTCCTTGAATACATAGAATTACTGTTTGCCCCTGCAAGTCTAGCATCGTAGTGCATTCCTCTGCCGGACTTTGGGATAGCAGAGTCCTCTATGGCTTGAAGTAGGGCCGCATGAGAGTTGCCTTCGCCGTCTTGGGTAGCAGAGAGTACTCCGTCCAGAGCTTGGGGAGGAGCAAATGACTTTGGCCTCCACTCCCTGTGAGCCTTCTTTGTGCGGGTTCGCTTCTGGATCGGGCCAGCGCTTCCTTCAGAGAGCATTTCTTCAAACGCCTGTTGGTCGAAGCGGACGACCATCTTCTGTTGTGTGGAGCCAAGTTTGGCTGCATCCGATTGCGTCACCAACTCCTCAGCCGCGGAGAAGTTTGTCCCCAGCAGAGTCGCCATCGTGTTTGCCATTGATTGTAAAAGAACAGAACAATTATCGGAGGACTGAACTTAGACTCACAATACAAACTCGCTTGTACAAAGAAAGCCTAGGAATGAAAACCTAGGTACAGCAATCTAAGTACAATTGTTTATTTTAGATTTTGGGGGGTGACGATAGAGGCTCGGGAAAGCGACGGCAGCTCTGCCTTACTCCTTGGACGATCGGGTGCAGCCTTGGCTATGGAGAAAAACTGCTTGGCGTTGATGAAGAAATGCTCTCATTGCTCTCTCTGTGTATGCTCCTCTGTCGTTTCGATCTCTGTATATTCTCTCTCTGATTCTCTCTGGATCCGAGCCGGGGGTTTTTTACAAGGGAATGGCACCTTGCTATTTATAAGAGTGGGGGGCATCATTAGGGTTTGCAATGATTGTCCATTCTCAAAAGTCGACGGTCTGAAAGTTAATTAATCTGGGCTGTCCATCTTGCATATAATAGATTTAAGCAATTAATGTGATTGCATTAAATCTCTGTGGACAATAAACGTTGATTGCCATGGATATTCGTGACTTGTAATGGCCTGCCACGTGTCTAATTTGCTCGATTTAATTTGATCTCGGCACTTATTACAACAAATCTGATTAGGATTTGTTAACACCCATAATTCCAGGAAGATAAGACTGCCACATTTCTCAACCATCATGAAAAGTGCCACGTGTCTCCACTGGGCCATCTTGGCAGAGCCGCAGATGAGTGGGCCGCATGAGGCTAAATGGCCGCATGAAGATGGGCAGCCGCATAGGGATGAACAGCTGCATGAAGATGTGCAGCCGCATGCTGATGGGATGCCGCAGAAGGGATGCAGCCGCATGCTGATGGGAGGCCGCATAAAGGATGCAGCCGCATGCTGATGGGCGGTCGCATAAAGGATGCAGCCGTATGAAGATGGGCGGCCGCAGCCGCATGCCACGAGATTTGATGGATTCTGCCAGCTGTGAGAAGATTTTCTCCTCTTCCCTAGGAACACGCCATTACGTCAGTCATTATTGCGCCTTTTTGTCAGAGTTGTCATTTGTCAGAGTTGTCAGCCGCCAGGGCATTAAATACAGCAAAAGACGAAGGAAAGAGTTGTTGAAGGCCACGTGGCTCCTCTCTGGGTCGCATGGAATTATTCGAGCCGCATAGACTCTTGAGCCGCATGGATCCTTGAGCCGCATGGGCTCTCTGAGCCGCATGGGGATCCTTGGCCGCATGAACCTTTCTTTATTCTTTTCCATGCTTCTACAGTACCTCCAAGGCGAGTGCTGTATCGGGAAAGAATTTTTCCTTGAACAGTTTTTTGAACGTTGCCCAAGTCTGACCGGCTGTACCAACCCTCGGGTCCGTCTGGTACCAAGTAGGGGCCAAGTCCTGCATCTGACTGGCCGCTGCCTCGATCTATAAACTGACTGGTATCTGTGCCAATCTGAATATCTCCTCGATATGCTCTATCCAATTATCAACATATATGACGCCCTCTGTACCTTTGAAATATCGGGGTCCCATCTTCTTAAAGGATTGGATGTCTGGAGTCCTTGGCTGATATGGCTGCATCTGACCTTCCAGTGGCTGAGCAGCCACCAGCTCTGCTGTCGTCCAGACCAACTGGTGAGTATCTTGTATGCTCTGTCAAAAATCAGCAGACTGGCTCTGCCGTATCTGCTGCTGAGTCTCCAGGAATCGTTGGAAGAGGATAAACATCTGAGCCGCATCTACTGTCCCTGAAGGCAACTGCTGCTGATAATATCCGAAATGACGGGAGAAGACCTCCAGACAGGTGGAGGTGCACTCCTAAAAGCTGCAGAAGCTCCTATATGAGCAGAAATAGGGGGTGCTGTGGTCCCAGCATCCATAATCGGGCGAGGGGTGGCAGACCTCTCACCAGCGTCTGATGGGCCAAAGCGATGCGATCGTGTCTCAATCACCATCTTGGAGATAGATCAAACAAGGAATCAATACTGAGATAGAAACGATAATTCAACGGAGGACAATTATTTCAAGGAAGCAATCTTCGACAAGAATTTAGATGGTAGGAATTCAGTTAAGAATTTTTCTAATGTGATTGAGTACCTCAAAATAATCCTAATCCTACTGCAGGCTGTAGTGATACTCTAGTTCGAATACCACTACACAAACTAGACCTGTATGGGCCACCACTAAAAATGTGTCACGACCCGCACCTTTGTGAGGGTACGAGTACGTAACAGTGTCCAGCCTACACCGTAGTGTCGGCGGTAGAACACTGTTCTAGGTCATGAACTATAACTAACACAATATAAAATACTCTCCAACTGGAGGCCAAATCATAGAAGGTACAACTCAATCACAATCTAGAAGTAGAATATAGCATGATGGATAGATAAGAAAATTTTAAAAACTGATGTACAACAGAAATAAAATAAATCAAAGTTAACAAACACAAGTCTCAACATCTCTATAATAATACAACTCTGAAATCAAGGACAACAACTAATATGAAAAGAAGAACAGTCTAGACTATCTACACTATGCATGGGTATCATCCTTAGCAGCTGCTTGAACCTCCCCAGGGGTCCAGGTCGCGAGTGTCATCTAGGCAAGCTCCATAGTAATGGGTGCAGGGTTCCTCATCATCGTCTATAAAATTTTGCAATAGGTCCAGTCAGGATGAAAGCGAGCACAAAACATCTTACGCAGATCATAACAGGTTGGTAAATATAAACATGCAAGAGAGTATGATACATGAAACTGAAAGAATGTACATGATATAAAAGAGAGACATGTAATAGAAATATCTATTATAAGTAGAGAACTATCAGTGACTAGTGATGTAGAGTACAAAGTCGACATGTAAACGGCTGGAATTGCACATGAATATACTAAAGAGGCTCACATGGTTATACTACTTTAGAATTGTTCACATGACTATTTATACTCCTCCATACCCCAATCAATACACAAGGATCCAGACAAGTTATGTTACGTACATGATTTTCACATGAAAGCCCATAAATGGGTGTACATAAAGTATAGATGAGGGCTCAGAACTGAGTGCACATGAATTCCACATGAAGGCCGATGAAGGGTACACATGAAGTATAGGTTATACATGAGATACATAAGAAACATGACCGAACATGAGAGCACATGAGAGTACACGGGCATGCATGAACGAGCATGAAGCACATGAGAATCATAAATAACATGAGAGCAATGAATACATGATGTACATGAAACACATGATATGAAGTATCCGATGCTTCCGAGGGGGATAACATCTCAATGTAGGGATCCATATAGTACCAATCCATGATAATATCGTGAGAACATCAAATAAGGTAATCTAGAGCAAGAATATAATCCTAAGCAAGTTATGAAAGGATCAGAGAATGTACTCACCTGGTATCTGAATATTTGTGAGAATAAACTGCCCGAGATGAGGTATCTGACTCCTATTTAGAGCAACACAAGTCAAGATGTATACAGAGGATGATAAATGAAACGTACAATGCATCTGCATGCTGTCTAGGTCAAACTAGACTAAAGTCAACTCTTGGTCAACTCTGGTAAACTATACAGTCAAACTAGGTCAAGTCCTAGCCCAACAAGTCTTACTAGGCCTAACCAAGACTATCCTAGCAAGCACACATCATTTCATAAGTCACACAAGTCTAACAACACCCTAACTCATGTGTATATATATTCCATATACACAAGACTTGCACATTAGGATACCCATAGGCTACACTACATAGGCCATATGCCAAACACATATTATAGGCATGCACACATATCAATAACAGGCTATACAAGCCAAACACAAGCCACACATTATAGGCACATCCACATCTAGCTATTAGTCATGACATTCATATTATATATATATATATATATATATATATATATATTCAAAAATATATATATATATATATATATATATATATATATATATATTTGAATATATATATATATATATATATATATATATATATATAAAATATATATATATATATATATATATATATATATATATATATATATATATATATATATATTCAAAAATATATATATATATATATATATATATATACAAAAAAAAAAAAAAAATATATATATATATATATATATATATATATATATATATATATATATACAAAAAAAAAAAAAAATATATATATATATATATATATATATATATATATATATATATATATATATATTTGAATATATATATATATATATATATATATATATATATATATATATATATATATATATATATATATATATATATATATATATATATATATATATATATATATATATATATATATATATAACATATATATATATATATATATATATATATATATATATATATATATATATATATATATATTTTATATATATATATATATATATGTATGTATATATATATATATATATATATATATATATATATATATATATATATATATATATATATATATATGTACAGGCACATACACAAAAGGTATACTTAGGCTTGTATAGGCTATAGGCCTATACTTGCATAGCACATAGCATATATCACTCAAATGCTAGGCATCTCATGAATATATATAGAGAGATAGAAAGGGGCATATAAGAATATGTGTGTGTATATAAAGTGTGTACAGAACATGCAAGGTAGGAATTAGTTTAGTTGGCATTCATCATCAAGTGTACATGTAGGAATGTAATGTGGGTTATGAAGGTTCCATGTAGACAATGTGTTCAGAAATTAAGGAAGTTTAGGACATGCACTGTATTTCATTACAAGGGCATATATGACATGCATTTCTACTTTATACATGCATTTCATTTCATTTCATTCCTACATTACATATAATTCATTTCTACTTTTATATATGCATACCTTCATTCTCATTATAAATATATACACATAAAAGGGGGGGTGAATGATGTTCAGTTAACATGTATCAAGGGGTGTACACCACATAGTGTTTGTCACATTAACATGTGTGTGTGTGCATACTTTGACATCTGTAATGGTTAGTTTAACATGGGTTAAGAGGTTTAGGATTTCAGAATTTGAGTGTGTGTGTGTGGTCTCATGAGTGTCAAGCAAGGGGGAGTGAAAGTATGTGTGTACATGTGGTGGAAGTGGTATGTGTGTTAGAGAATTCAGTGAGCAGTAGATAGGTTTCATGTGTTCATGTGTGTGTAGATAACAATAGGGATGATCTGCTCTCAGGTTTGAAAAGTGTATGTGTGTAGGTTTCAGGAAAAATCAGTGATTAGTGTGTGTTTCATGTCCTGTGTACCTGTGTGTGTGTACATAATAGATTCTCAGTTTTTGAAATGTGTATGGGAAAAACTGTGTCAATTCTCAGTTTTAATTAAAAAGGAAACTCATTCTTTATGTATACAATGCAATTCGGTTTTCATGTAATGGGTAAATCCCAGTTTTTCCTACACAACCATTTTCTAGGTTTTAGATACAATACATTCAAGGTTCACTAAAACAAAACCAACTCAAGTTGGACCACAGTCCTCAGGTTTAACATTAAGGGATTAATTTCCGGTTTTGATAGTTCCAGGAAATAGAAACCCAATATCAAACCAAAATCTATGAATCCTAATTGCAACTTAAACTCAGTTTTCACATTAATTATGCTCATTGAATCTCAGGTTTCAGTGTAAAAGGAATCTCTGTTAACCTACATTAACATTCAAATTCAGGTTTAAGAGTGCATTGATGTGTCCATATTGAACTAACCCAACACATATCAATTCAGAATCCCAATGCCAAAATCGAAATCCCATTATCTACACTACCATGATTCCTATCTGTCAACTAAACTCAGTTAAACATAGGACTAAACATTCAAATTAAACCAACTACCTAACTAGTAAACTCATAACAGTTTACATACACAGTTTCAGAAAATTCAAAAACCAAAACAAAACATGAAACCCAATCCTGAAACAAATCTGAAACATAAAACTAAACCCTGGATTATAATTGAAAACTTATTTGAAAATCGAATTCAAAAATTCCCTTTTAAACTCTTTTGAAACTGTTAACTGCTTATATCAGTGTTTCTGAAACCCGACACAAACAACCCAAATTCGAAACCCAATACTTGATAAAAACCAAAAGTAGTGTAGAGAAATGTTCCCCACATGTAGACGTGTCATTGGGGAGGTGTATCGTGTCCAAACAAGGGGACACGAGGTGTCCAAATAAAATTTGAACTAAAAAAAGGACACTGGTCGAGCACTGTCTCGTGCAGCGAGGACACGAGCTCGTAGACACGACATAGTGTCCCAGTGTCCTCGTGCTCGTGCATATGTGTTCGCCAGGGATAGTGGTAGGTTGTGGGGTGCCTGCACAGTGTCCCCGATGTGTCCACGAAGGACACGAAGTGAGTATCTGTCGAGATTTTTTGACTGACACACATTGTACAAAACCCGTGCACGTGTCCATGCTCCCTCGATATAACACGAATTCATGTCAAACTCGAGGGGTGTCGTGACAGAGGGTGCCCCTACTCTCGTGTCAAGTGGCACGAGTCCACGTGCCCAAATACGTGAGAAATCAGTACGTGTCATCAGGGCACCCGTGCGTTGTGTCGTGCAGCGTGTCCACGGCCGTTTTCGACAAGGAAATGACACAAAAATGTCCTTATTCTTCACAAAATCTAAAGTACACATATAGATCTACAATTCCATATAATTAGTATTACAAAAATCGAACATCAAATCCTAAGTGATATTCTATCAAACACCCATACATACACTATGACACGTGTCCGATACGGACACCAAACGGATACGATTTCTACCCAATTCTAGGGACAACTAGGGGACACCTAGATCTAGCCTAATATTCAAAGAAATTAGAATATTAGCGCAATTTGAGGAGTTTTACCTATAGGTGCAAATAGCAAAAAAAAGCATCAAATGGGGGGTGTTCTCCTTGATAGCCAAATGCTCCAAATTGACCCAAAGCTGGGATTATTCTCCACAAATAGAAAATAGGAGAGTATTAGGCTCTAATGCAAGAAACTAGAGTGAAAAGGGAATTAAAATGAAGAATCTATGGATTGGGGAAGAATAGCCATACCTTTCTTTTCTTTATGTTGTTCATTCAATACAAATGATGTAGGAACTCAATGAGGAGATTATTTATAGGAAGGGGTCATGGGCCATGGGCCATATTTCATAGTCATGGAATTAAATCATAAGTCATAAGTCATGAACCTATTCATTATTCCTCCTATTTCAAACTAGATTCTAAATGACTAAACTAGGGTTGACTTAAGTTAGACTAGGGTCACACCATGCTATTCAAGTCACCACAACCAGGGTCAACATCTAGGTTAGTCTCTTAAGTCACAACTAGTAAAAGTCAAAATAGACAACCATCAATCTAATAAATAAATCAATAATTCTAATAACTCAAAATGACCAAATTACCCCTAGGCTAAAAATGATAAATAAATATTCTAAATCACATAGTTAGGCTCTAGGTCACACAATCTTTAGGGTTTCACTAGCTGCACATCAAACACAAGTCATATTTTTAAATAATTTTAAAATGATTAAAAATCACCAAAAATCATATTACGATTTAAATATCATAAATAAATAATTAAAACATAAAATTTCAAAATTTCTCTCATTTAGAAAACTAGGTGTTACACCAACGCTAATATTATCATCTGTCCAATCCAGGGTCTTAGTGCAATCAACATTATACATTAGCACAGGATAATATAATGTGATTACCTAAGCCCTTCCTAACATTTTTTGATACCATACATCTTTCCAACCAAACTCAGTATACTCACCGCCCAATTCTTGGGACTTAGCATCTGGTTAGCATCTATCCCGAGCTAAGTCGTAATATACTCACTACCCAAGTATTTAGAGCTTTACCTTCACCTGTCATGTAATTCGTTGCCAAGCACACAATCATACAATTCATTTAAAATGATTCGAAGCACACCGTTCATAAAATGATTCACAACAACATTCAGTTCATGTGATTAATTATCTTTGATTATTTTCTGACTTTCATGCAAGGTGTTATTCAACAACTCAATGAGTAAACACAATATACCATCCTTTTTTAAGCGTGAAGCTGAAGGATCTTCGAAAGGTTCAACACTACTCACATTTATAAGACGATCCCTGCCACAATCGCATAGCCTTCCAAGCGACCCTTCGTATATTCCCAAGTCCAACAAGGCTTCATCGAACCAAACCATTCATCGTAAGGCATCTTGAGGGTCGGGGCACTAAATATATACCACTCAGAAAAGGTTTTGTCCTCGAAAGATAAAAAAAACTCATCCCCAAAACTTCAACCGACTTTTATGAAACTTCTCAACGATCAACTTGCACTATTTAATATTTCTTTGCAATATCTCGATTGATTTCAAGTAATGTACCATCTCATCACATCATTCTAATTTGTTTCAAAATAGTTTACCATCTTTGATCTTTCCTCCGACACTCGTGCAAATCCTTAGCACATGACAATCTTCCCGTGGCTTCGTTTGAGTGCAGCGTACCACTTAGTTAGAATCATACACATATTTAGGCAACCCAGAAATACATGCAGTTCAGCCTGTTCAGCAATAGAGAAAACGAACGAGCTACGATATAACTTTTTTTCGAACATCAGTGATTGCTCTTAGCATCTCGATTATTCAAAAGTTGTTTATTCGATTATCCAACCAACCAATAATACAATGAATGTTACAAATTTCAACTTGAGAAATTTTCCTACAGCCGATCCAAAATATTCTTAAATTATTCTTCTCAAGTTCATTGTGATTCATGCCACCAAAGTTGATAAATCCTGCAGCCACATTTCATTTCGATACCCCGATTCTCATCAATCATATCTTGTACTTGTCATCTTTCGCATCCATACTTTGTTTGTAACTCCTATATTTCTCAATCATGATTCAACTTTCAAGTCATACCATCATTCAACTCTAGTAAACAAAATTTCTCGATGTACTCAAAATAGTTTCTCGTATTGATCAAGCCAACATATTATCCTCTCGCATAAGAAACTCTTATTTCACAAGTTAATTCCGAGGGTCCTTTCAATATTTCATCCGAGGGTCCTTTCAATATTTTATTCGCTCTCGTCGATCTCGACTATATGCACTATCCAATTCCGTCGTTACACTTTTCCCTCCAATTCTAATTTGATTATCCATCAATGAAATTATTCCAACTGTCTCAAGGCACTTTTATCAATTTATGCAGCTCAATATGAATCAACCAAATCCAACCAGTTTTAAAATTTTAGACATTTCAAAAAGGCAACCAAGTTTTCAAAACCTATATGATTCGTCATCCCGTCCAATATTGTAGTATCAAAATTTCAATCTTTATTTCATTCCGAAGTTTACTTCCCAAAATATCTCATACGTTTCGACTATACCAATACAACATCAACAGGGACATCCTACGGGTCTCCAACAGTCAACTTGGCATTCAGTTGTCTCTACGTCAGCTAATCTAAGCTAAACGAGACATTCAGCTAACTCATCTAAGATGGATAGCTATAGGGACATATCTATCTCTGATCTTAGAGGCAACCAATTCTTATCATAGGGACAACTCTATCTTATCTCAGGGACAATCTATGACCTGACCAACTTAAGGGACATGGGACACCACCCCAACCTTATGAACTTATACTCCAACACGGACAACTAAAATGACATAGCCAACTAATCTAAAACTTAGGCAACCAACCGACGCTCTAGGTAGCCAACCGACAATCTAGGCAACCAACTGACATTCTAGGGTCAAGTCTTTCTACCCGTACTCATATTCGGGCCATACCCAACGAAGTCTCATTCTAGACTTACCCCAACCGACAAAATCTATCTGACGATTCTATCCAATAATTTTATGGGTCACTCTCGCAGTTATCATATAAATTTCTCAATCGAATATCCAAACTTTCAATTTCCATTTGCATAGACATAGCATTACTTGCTCAATTCGACTTGTATTCTCATATAGTACTCAAATTGTGTCTATGCAATCGGGTCAACTATTCCGAGTCATAATCCAACATTGGTACCTCAATAGTATACTATTTAGCATCTTTTCTATGGTCTCTTCGTGGCATATTCAATTTCCAATTTTTTAGATCATCGATACGATCTGTACTCTTTAACCAATAAAATAGGCAACTGTATAATCGTGTTTCTTTCAAAGGAATCCCCTATGAATTTTTGCTAGCACCAAAATGGTTATCTCTTAGCAATTCACGTAAACCATCAATATTCGTTTTGCATCATCTCCTTGTGATTTCATAAGAAGATTTACTATTCATGCATCGATCCATTCACTATGGCATTAATCATCTAACATTGTATCTCGGTCAACTTAGTGAGTATGACATAACTCATTTGGCTAAGTCATAATCCAACAATTCTCAATAGATCATCTAGCGACAGGGTCTATTACATATCACTGCATCTCGATATTATTTGTATCCCAGCCATTCGACTCTCATAAGGAACATCTACTCTTCATGCATCAAATGATAAGTAATCATTCTCTATGCCTCAAAAATCAAGGGCCATAACTTGTTAATTCCGGACACATAAAATTCTCTCAAGCATAACTGCACAACGTGCATTGGCTATCTATTTCCTCAAGTCCATTCTCTAACTTTTCAGTCGTTGATGCAACTCTTTGCATCTTCTAAATCATTAGCAACATCCCGATAAGTGCCTAACATCACCATCAATTTTGTCGATATCCAACATACAATTTCATCTACTCAATTTAATATCGTTCTATTTGATCCATCTTATTCGTCCAAATCTTTTGATAGCGACACCCCACCATCGTCATTGAGCCTACAATCCTTCTACCCAGATTCAAGTCATCGACTGAATCTTTAATTCGTTCCTTTCCTAACCAAGGCATTCGTTTCATATTCTCGATCTCTTATTACCCAACATAATGCTAACCGTCAGAGTCTAGCGATGGTTCATCCGAACACATCAAAATCTCGCAGTGAGTTATCTGAACTTAATCACCAAAGGACATGCCTAGCCATCATCTATCAATCGTAATCCAACTACGACTCGATACTACCAATACCTTACAGGTAAAGCAATCACTATGTCACAAACAGGGTCAAGGGACATCTCATCATGACGAGGGTATATGCAATATACCACTCAGAGATCAAACAATTCCTGACACAATATTCCCTTCGTATCAAACCAACGTCTAATATGGACTATCAATCCTGTAGTGGTTATGCTAACCACAAATACCATCAAGATTCTGTCGATTCCCATTTACTGAAATCCATGCATTCTGTTCCAACATACAATGCCATCACCCACAGTCGATTGCTGCAAAACAATCGACTTCAATGAATCCCATATGTAAGACATCCAGTATACATCACAAACTTATTATCGTATCGCATCATTGTTATTGGTTTTGGTATCTTTTTAGAAATTTAACAAGCACACATATCACAGCCCACATATTTAGATTTATTGTACAACACCCAGTGAGCGGCTAGAAGGATCAACGAACTTTCTATCAAGGGAACAACTTAGAATAATTTTGATACAACACTGAATAATCATGGAAGCACTTGAGTCATTGTAGAGGCAACTTTGGTTCATCATGGATGCAACTTTGAGTATTCGCGGAAGCAACTTTGATTCACCGTGGAAGCACTTTGAGTAATCGCTAAGCAGTCTTTGAATTATCGCAGAAGCACCACTGAATCATCTTAATAGCAATATTGATTTGAAACAAATAGAATAAGAATCCAAGGACGTAAAGTCGTGCTCTGATACCATTATTTCACACCCCGATCCCGAAGGATCAAAAACTAGCCATCGGGCGTGATGTCGTACAAGTCTAAATAGCACTTGTACAAGGTAATTACAGTTCCGGAGATTTCTCAGAAAACAACGACAATAATAAAACCAAGCAGATAAATTGAAGTCACACAATATATGAAGAAATGTGTCTCTTTATTGATAATTGTAATGATTACAAACTTACAGCAGATTATAGAGTTTACAACTGATTACAAGACTCTTGAATAGCCAACTGAATATACTCTTGCCCTTTTAGGCTACATGAATATGCTTCTTTATAATAAACTTGCCAATTTGGCTACAATCTCACTGGTATAACTGAGTTACACCGTTCCATATAATATGTCCCGTATAGCAGAAGACATCATCTTGTAAGAAGAGATTCTGCACACCCATCCGATTCATCTATTCCAAGCATTGATCCAACGATTTACCCCATACGCAAGCACTTGTAATGTTGCCCCCAATGTGGGTCAGTACATCATCAATGTACTGGAGAGCAATCCTGGCATAACTCACCTAAGAAGACTACACTAAGCAATGATGTTGTAGAACAATATTAAAAGTGGTCTTTCTTGTTGCCTTAGGGTCAATTAGCATTTCTTATCCGACAGAAGTAAAGCATGCAAATCCCATAGTCAACATATTATAAAGTAATAGTTACCACACTTTGGTGATTCTTACTCACGGTCGTGTAGTTATCCTTGTATATTTATAATACTAACTCAGCCTGTACAAGACATTGTTAGGAACAATATCATAATTCAATATATTTGTCACCATTCAGGTGATCCTTACCACAGCCGACATCCTTCCTGTAATTGACTAATAACTTACTCTTTCTGCATAGGACATCATTAGCACTGGACCTATCTACATGAAGGTCACTGACTATACACCATCTTGGACCATCTTACAGGTATAACGGTGCCCCTTGCAGTACGGGTAGCTAGCCCCACTGAATGTCCTATATACCGTGTTACTACTTCGGTACTGTGCGACACTTCAGTACGAGGTTCCTCCACTACACGAAAATGTGGTTTCTGTGACATGTACAGTTGTTAGAGAAGTTATGAAACACGTCACAATACATCTTCTGTGAGTCCAGTGACGTCTTATTTTGTAGCATATACCTCCGTAGCTAAAAGTATAAGGGACGACCAAACGTCGTTGTCACAAAAAGTTCTCTACAGTAACAAGAATATGTCAGTGATAGTATACTTTCCGTGACAACAAATGCGTCACTAAAAATATATAAGTGACGCACGGTATTGTCACAAATAGCATTTTATTGTAATTAAAATAAATATTAATTTTTTGACAACAAAATAAAAATAATTTTCGTGACGATATTTGATATCACAAAACAATTTTAGTAACAGTTTTATTGTTGTCACAATAAACGGATATATGTAGTGACAAGTACATGTCATCATTGTAAACGCTTGCAGTAACACGTTTATTTGTGTCACTGTATACTTACATGTTTAGTAAAGGTAAATGTTATCACTGTAGTGCACACTTTATACGTTTGGTGACGAGTATTTTTTTTGTCATTTTTATTATACTTAAACACAAGAACACACAATACAATATCACACAATTCTTGTAGAAGAAGGTATGCATGATTGTGCTTATCTTTCAAGAATCTCCATCGACTTTCCAATCTAAACCAGAACTAACATTCACAAATTCTAAAAGGCATTTATATAGGAGACTAACTCAAAGTAATTATAGACAACAACAACATGAAAAGTAATTATACCAATCCTCAAATGGAATTATATTGCTCCTCAAAATTCAGTACATATAACATGAAGAGAAGTAATATTTAGTACTTATAAAATAAAGAGTATCCAAACTAGCTAGTACATAAAGTTAGAGTAATCTATAAATATAAACTGATGATCAATTGCATATGCAGCTCCTATCTTGGTGATGATAATCTTTAATGACCTGCATAAATTAATAAAGATAATGTTTAGAATGTTACGTAAGTATATGTTTACAAGGAAAAGTTGTCAATAAAACTTGATCATTCATGTCATACAACCTTGAGGCACTACATGAAAAATACCATTTTGTAACACTTGTAAAAGCTATTCCTAAGTTGGCTTGGTTACCAACTACCTGGGATTCTCTATGTATCCATTTTCAGAGGATGATGAAAGTGGTTCACTTTTATTGAAGAACAACCATGGGATCCTTAAATTTTTCGGGGAAGGGTTTCGGTGATAAGAGCTCTAAAGAATATGGAAGAAATTCCTCCATATATTATCACCAAGTACTAAGTATGGAAATAAGGGGCATCGATTAAAATCTAACGGTAATCCTGAAGAGCCATATCAAAATACTAAAAAATAGCATGAGCCAAAGTCGATAGGCATAGTGACAAGCTAAATGCTTAAAATTAACTTGTGACTGATAAGAAGTGACCTTAACAAAATTGCATGTTCTTAGCCAGTCCTTCCCTGATGGATCCTCAGCTGGTAAAATTAATCTTTATTCATGACATTTAGACATCATGCTACCAATATAGTGTGTTGTGCTCAATCTTCTAAATCTTTGTTGTAAAACATCTTAAAATCCTACAAATCAAACACAACATAAGCATATACAACAAGGTTAGACGGAAACAATCCTGCATCAGAAAGGTACTTTATTTTTACCTCGGGTAATGCACAAAGCACAACCTACAGACAGAAATTGGTCATACTTCAATTTGGTAGAGAAAGATTGTTCAAAAAACATGTTACCTGATTAGAGCATTGAGACCCTCCGTGAAAGTGCCTTGTTAACCAATCTAAACTAAAGGCCTTGCCTCCATTTATAGCCTTCTAGAATTTGTATGAGACCTACAAATCTTTCATAACAAAGTGCATTTCCTCATCTAGCAATTTCATAGTCAAAACATGCTACCTCCCAGATATATGAATGCTTGAATCACCCGGGCCTCATGACTGATTGGCCAATACTTAATAATGATAAAATATGAGTTCGTGAAGGGCCGGACCAAGTGTTTAGATGGATCATATAGCAAGTAGATAAATAAAGAATCGTGTGTCACAAAAAAAAATTTATAACCAATAATGGATGGCAGAGTCGCACTTTTTCCCGAACGTTCAGGTGGTGCCTCGAGACTTAAGCTCGCCTCCATCAACAACTTCATATTTAATATAATCTTCTATTTCGAATTTCACCACTAAAAATCATTCCTCCTAAAAGATCAGGACTAACAAATATAATGCTCAACCATACAAAAACAGCACATATGTAATATCTTTTTTAGGGAACTCAAATAGCAAATGACAAACTCGGGTTGTGAGCAAGTTCTTGAAACTAATTGGTAGTTTATATGGCCCGCCTAAGGATAAAGTCTACTGATAACGTGTCTTGGCAGTTGTTCTCTCTATCATTTACTATGTCAATTTTAACATAGTCACCCTTTTTTTTGTGCAATCTTCAGCACTTGCAATAGCATAAGGACCTAGATAAACACCAAAGAGCTCTTCAATGTGTCCCTGTACATAAAACAACAAGAAATTGTTCTGTAAGGGCATAAGTTTATCATCATAGTATGTTTTTGGGTTTATACAATAGAAATTTTGGAAGATCTATGTTCATGTTGTGCTTTTGATAATTCAGAATATCAAGTTCAGTGAAAATGATGACTAGTAATCCATCATTTGTATTCTACTTAATTTAAAACTGAAAACCCTAGTAATATGAGCAAGCATAAACAAACGACTAAACTTATCTTACATTTCATGTTTTGTTCAAGATCATAAATTGATTATTTTTCTAGAATCGCATGTCGTATCTGACAGAAATCAATAGGGATCATGAGCCTTGTTATGGAATGAATTTGGGCAAAAAGTCGAGCATTATATCAAGTCAGTTAGTAACACATAGTTTGTTTTTTATTGTTTGGGAAAAACAGATGTCCAACTTGGTACAAGTGTTTTCTTAAACTGTACATGTGTTATATTGCCACATATTGATGAAATGTATAAATAGGGCCTTGAGGTTCTTAGTTAAAGATCTTTTTACACTTTTCCACTTTGGGTAGACATCTATTTTACAAGATTAAATTTAGGCAAATTTTCACTTAAGTAAACTATCGTTTTTATACAAATCACTCGCCATACCACTTTGGGTATACTCTATTAAAGTCTCATTCCTACCCCAAAATGGGAAATGGAGAAAATCCTTAAATTAGCACCTTAAAGCCCTTTGGAAACATGCATGGGTTATAAGATGTGCATACATTTAGATTTGCAACCACATGCACAAAGAGTTAAGCAATACACGTATATACTACAAATATAATTCCCAATATAAATTGTCATGGACCGTAACCTATTTTTCTTGACCCATCCGGTAGAAGACAACCGACTATAGTCTAGTCAAAGTTGAAGTCCAAAATATCTAGTAAAGAATAATGCTTTAATCAAACGGTTAGAGATACATTATAGTAGAGGTAATATATGTACTTCTACTGAGAACTCATATTAACCAAAACATTTCACATTTGAAACATACGCTTCACATAGCCAGTAAAAATAGATATAAGTACAGGAATTCTAAACACCAACTTATTCATCACGAGAAAAGTGAGTGAATCTATTGGTCATTTCTCAAATAAATGAGCAATCAAATAAGATAAATAAGTACGTACCTTAATTGTAACATCTGAAACACAAATAGAAACCTAGACAAAAGGTGATGTTGGTTTCATGAGAGGTATTAGTGAAGTGAGGGCAACAGTAAGTTGCCATTTAGGTAGAGCAAGTATTGGCTTCACAAATATTCACTAAGATAAAGATTTTGAGTTCCTAACTTAAATTTTGTGTATGTAGA